>JAYEVE010000812.1:0-110262 GCA_036346375.1 Guadua angustifolia | reverse complement strand
ATCCCTTTTGGTTTCTTTACAGCTTGGCAAGGTGCTGCAGGTGAAGAAGACCCTAAAGGCACAGCCTGCGCCAAATTGTAGTCTTCTCAAGTTAAGCAACTTCTATGGGGTGAGATCCCAGAATTGATGGAATCTATTAAACAAGATTGCTTCGCGCAAGCCTATGCAATACACGTTTAGATTCAATTCATTTATGGCTTTTAATTGTAATTTTAGGTTAAGAACAAATCAACAATTTTTTGACACTTTCAGAAATTCTTTTCTTCTAGATGTAGTGAGCAAAGTGTTTTCCATACCCTAATATTACTATCACCGTAGTAATCTGGTCTATAAGGACAACATGGCGGACAATGACATGCTGTCATTTGTTGTTAAATTGTTTCAAAAAGGTGTTATTCTTTGGATCCACTTGACAAAGTGAATAAATGATGTCATCTTTTCGTAGTGCAGGTTTGTGTACGTGCCTCTAGGGATTTTTTGGAGCTTGTTGAAAACAGTGTGCTTAGCAACCGTCCTGCTTGGCGAGTGAATGCAAGCAAAATCATACCAGCGCTGACTCTGCTTTTCTAATTTCTGACCACTCGTTGTTTTCTGGTAAAGTCTTGGCATCTGGACCTTATTTCAACGCTGCATCCCCTCTCTTCTGAGCATAATTCGAAGATTGTCTGGATTAAGAAAGAGCGAAAGGTTCATCCTTTTATGCATTAACCTTTGGATGGAACATTTATAGCAAGACTGCTGCTTAGTTTGTTATTTCTACTTGTATTACATGGTTCCCGAGCTTCTTTGTGTGTAAATATTATAATGTTTGCAATTTATAGTGGTTTAAAATTTCTAGTGTTACTTGCTGCAGCCAAATAGATAGGATCAAGATAGATAGCAACCAAGTTTCTTCAAGGAAACGATACTGTTTTTTTTTGCCAAGTTCACAGTTGTCTATTGAACCTTGGGATGTGTTTGCATGGATTCATACATTAGATGATTTTCCTTTCTCCTTCATTAATCAGAAAGAGAGAAAGAGAACTGGCTTGGATTTTACGGATCTGTAGCTTGGTTCTGACCTGATTTGACTGCAAGAGCTTGTTTTCTGTCCTGAAAAAGTAGCAGGTCCCGAAATGGTAGCCCGAATCATGATGGATGTCCCGTTAGTTCTTTACATTTGTCTTGTGCAAGCTTTTCTGAATTTAAATTTCTGTTTGTGCTCCCGGGTAGGGATGCAAACGAATCGGATACGGACGGATTTCACTCATTCTGTATCCTATTCCAAATTTTGTCTCGAATATAGAATCGGATACGGACAATACTGGATTCGAATACGAATACGAATTACTTCGGTCGCGAATACGGATCGTTCTGGATACGGTTAGTCTCGGTCACGAATGGTTAGTCGGATAATACGTGAAAACAGAAACCATATATGTCATGCATATTAGGATCGATTAACCATACACAAAACTTTACTAGAACCTTCAAGACATATAAGTGTTTCAAATTCAATAATAGGTGTCTTTCCTACATAAGAATAATATGCAGCTAAGTATAATTTCAATCAACATATGAACTTATATAATTTATAATGTTTATGTTTATCGGATCTGTTATCGGATATTTGTTTCACTAATTTACACTGATATTTTTCGGATATCTCGGATATGCGGGTACGGATCGGATACGAATCGGATACTTCTCTTCCCATATTTTTTTCGGATAGGCGGATTCGAATCCGGATATAACCGGATATCATTTTTTAATTCGAATCGGGTTTTAAACGAATTCGGGCTCGGATCGGTCGAAAATTATTCGCTCCGTTTACACCCCTACTCTTGGGTTACGGCAGGCCAGCTCCCGCGATAGGAGAGCGTAGCATGATAGAGGGGACTGGATTTGAAAAAAAACAAAGTAAGGAGGGCTAAAAAAGTCATCACCACACTATTGTCAACCATATGAGAGTATGAGAGTATTTCATCGATTACACACAAAAGAAACGCTGAAACAAACTGGAGCACTGCTAGCTTCTTGTACGTGTGACGATGTTCTCGCTGGCTGAAATTAAGGAGTATATACATTCCCAATTGTTATACTTCATATCAAATGGAATATCAAACTATCAATGTAAAGAGGGATCAATACAATCATATGAAAATAACTGCATGCATGAAGAGGGAACGTAGCTAGCGCCCTAGTTTGCTGCACACGCATGAAACAACCGTGGTTTTATTAAGTCAAATAAAGTCATTAACATAATTTGATAATAATCAAAATGGAATTAAGCAACAAAGGTTAACCGCACATTTTAATTATTAAAAATTTGTACAACGAAATGAATTACATTACAAAAGAATTTAATTATAAATTAAAATACAAATTACATGATTAATTAATTGCTTCGCAAAGTAAAAATTTACAAGATTTCTAAAATCTACTCTTATGCTGATCATCTTCGATAGCCCTGCATATCAGTATGACTACATACATAAATAAAAACAATAAATTAAAAAGGCAAGAAATTTTAAAAAGTAGAGTTGCTGTCAGATCCATATGAGATAGTATCGCTCATTGAGTTATCAGATTCATCAGGGCCAAATCGGCACCTCTCACAAATTTAAGTTTCCTCGTCGACAATTATACAAGCCTGTGAATTAACTGTAGACATGCGAATAGTAAAAATATCGCGCGGTATAAAAGTAAAAATTTTCTGCAATAAAAGGGTAGAATCTCACAGTAGAAAGGATAAGCATGAGCACTATGCAATAAGACGGCACAACCAAGAATATCCCAGCCAAAGTCTCCCCAATCAAGCTTCCAACCAAAGCCATCCCTCCTGAACCCTAAGGCATAAGGCACCAAGCCTTCCAAAGCAAACCAGTAAAGTTCACACACCCACAACTCACATACAGCAAGCACAAGCCAGGAACCACCAAGTCATAAACCACCTGGAGCAAGGAGCAACCCAAGGAGCCAAAAGGCCAGGACAAGGAGCACCAAGCTAGGAGCAAGGCCACCCATCTTCCTCATCGCCAGCACCACCAAGGCAGCCACCTCTTCATCAACCCCATCACCAGCAAGCATCACATCCCCCTGCATACCATTTCACTTTCCATCACAGATAATCATTCATTCTTTAACCATCCATAGCAACATAGGTCTGGCATTAGCGAAAAACGACTAGAGACTAAAGATAGCAGCGATCCTAGTGGTCTCAGTTAATCGATGGTTTGGGGGTTGCATTGAGCGTGCTTGATAACTCCACTCATGCTCCCCAACAAGACGGTAGATTAAAAGGTGTTGTCACAACACCGTCCAAAACCTAAGCATCAAACTTAAGATCATCATAGGCGAATATTACCATTCAACATCACAAAGACAGAACACAATAAAGCAAAAATCGGTAGTGAATCGCAATGAACTAAGGTGTACCAAACCTAAGCGTGACTCGAGAGGAATCGGTGAAGGAGCAGGGCAAGCAGAGCAGCTTGAACTGGCTTGGAGAGGAAGCGGCCGGGAGGCCAAAGGCGTCGGTCGGAGAGGCAAGTGGCTTGAGGGCTTTGGCTCGAGCTCGGCACTGGGAGCCGAAGTGAAGTGGTCGGGTGAGCGCTCGGGTGCGAGGAGGTCGGGCGCGCCAAGCGACCAGTGCTCGGGGTGGAGTAGCCAAAGAAGAGGAGGTGGGCACAATCATGTGAGGAGAGAGGGCCTGTGCCGCACCGATGGATGGGGCGACAGCGATTGGCGTCGATGCAAGAGAAAAAGGGTTAGAGGCTGAATCGGCAGGAAGAAGGAGAGCCATGGGAAGAAGAAGGGAGGAGCCAGAGAAGAGAGGAAGAAAAGAACCAGTCGATCGAGTATATAAGGATGGGGAGAAAGAAAAGAAAAGGAAATAAAGAGAGAAAATAGAAACAATGGGTAAATTTCTAAAACATGTAAACATAAATAATTAATCAAAGGAAATAATAATAACGTAATGCTGGCGCTAGTAATTGCATAAAATAGTTTCAATTAATGAGTTGTGGATGATTCAAAATAAGTTGAATCAATTAAAATCTGTTAAATCAATAACTTCAGTCGATCAAATTTTCAATTAAAGCGCGACGAAAGAAAATTATTAAGAAATGGGGGTTGGACACCTTAAAATACGTAAAAATTTATTGGCCACTAAAATATGGTATTTATGTAATTTTAGGAATTATTTTCATTCGATCCGCTGATCCGCAGTTAATAACTAGTGTTGGTTATTTAGACGCTATATTTAAACGCCATGAGATGAGTAACTCCGATATCAAGGAGTTCAAACTGGCCACTCATATAATTGTACCACCGCCTATCCACTGCCTATCAACCAGTTTACTAAATTTAGCCCATAAAAATGATAGTGGGCTCCCGTAAATCAGACTACTACAATTACGTGGCACTTACGGAAGGCCCTCATAGCTCGCATATGGAAAATGCCGGAATATATTTTTTATAATTATGCCCAATATATGGGTTATTCTAAGTTATTGGGTTGTTTAGCTTGTATCATGTCTTTCCTCGTGTCACCATGTGGCATTCGAGTTATTGAGCAATGACTTTAGGTCCCTCGAGCAACTGAGACTATACAGCAAGTTGGCACAATTGACGGTGGATGACACCGTGATGGAGTAGCTAAAGTCCTCCGTGTCATCGCAGAAGACTTACAAGCAGGTGGCCAAGATGGTGAAGGAGACACCGGTGAAGTTCCCCATCCCATAAGCAAAAACATCCTTCTTATATGCATAAAAAGTACGTGAAACAAAAACAATGTGGATTTTTCTTCTTATATGCATAAAAAGTACGATGATCCTGGAAGATGCAGATGATCGTGGCATGTGGAGAAGTGATGAGGAATTTGTGAGGGAAATCCTTGTAGGCTCAAGCCTGTAGTGATCAAGAAATTGCACAAAGAGGTCAACCATCCTTGCCTGAAAATTTGTACTAGTTGACAAAAGTTTTGAGCGGAAAACAGTAGTGGAAGCCACTACTGGAAGATTTATTAGAAGAGAGAAAAAGCACAAACACAGCCGGTGAGGAACCAGCCAAAAAAGGAAAAGAAAACAAATCAAAAGAGCCTAGAACCCCAAGCCACCAAATAAGGTCTTAGGTTAACATCCACCCTATGAGATTGCAGACGGATTTCGGAAAGGAACCAATCCTTCCAAACCAAAAGATTAGCAGGAACTGATCTAAAAATCTTATCATTACGCTGCTTCCAAATTCCCCAACAAGCGATCATGAAAACCTCCATGAAAAACTGATCAGCAACCGAAAGTCTGAAATCCGAGATTCTTTGGAAGAAGCCGGTTTGAACATCCCATTGGATATACAAGGCACTCCAGCAAGATCTGGAGAAAGTGCAGGAAAAAAAGAGATGATCGCGAGTCTCTTCCGCTTGATGAGAACAAAGAACACAATTATAATTATTGTTCGGGATAGGGCAATTTTTCCTCTTAAGCAAGTTTCTAGTGTTGAGACGATCCCAGCACACGAGCCAAGTGAAAATTTTCAGCTTAGAAGAACATTTCGCTTTCCAAATCCAAAAGATGGGCCTTGGAACTTCAACCTGACTGAACATCCTCTTATAGAACATGCTGGGGGTATAATCACCAGAATTCCAGATATAAAACCACTTGTCCAAGTTATCAGTCAATTGAAATTCAGAATGAATCTTGCCAAGCAAATTTTGAAGCTCTTCAAAAGCTTGATCCGAAAGGGGGAGGTGGAAGTGCAGAGAAACTCCGGGATGATGAAGAAAAGAAGCCACACTGAGTTTATCATTCTTAACAAAAGAGAAAAGGTGGGGATAGATCGATCTCATATGCAAGTTATTCCAGACATCATCCCAGAAAAGAGCCGTGTCCCCACGACCAATGTGACAGCGGGCGATGCCTTTAAATTGATCCAAAAGAAGTAAAACATCCTTCCACCAAAAGGACCCTTTTTTTGCTGAGGCCTAGGGAAGATCAGAATGGTAGTGGGAGCTCCAAACCAACTGAACCCATGGAGTGTCTTTTTTGTTGAAGAATTTGTGCAAGAATTTGAGCAAAAGGGCATTATTAAAGGTCCTTAAGTTAAGCACACCCAGACCGCCACTGTTCTTAGGCCGGCACACCTTATCCCATTTTATCAACGATTTGCTTCTGCCATTGATTTCATTTTCCCCCATAAAGAGATCTTTCTGACCCTGTCAATTCTATTAATGACAGCAACCGGAAGCTTAAGAGAACATAACGCAAATGTGGCCATGGAGGATATGGCCGAGTTAACAAGTTGAAGCCTCCCCCCATACGAAAGCAGGGAAGAGAAGGAGGAAACTCTTCTGGAAATCCTGTTAACCAAGTTCTCAAAATCCTTAATCTGAGGTCTGAAAGGACCCATAGGCAGGCCCAAATAAGTGAAGGGGAAGGATTGAACTTTGCAGCCAAAGACACCAGCGAGAATACCAATTTCATCCGCCGGCAAATTAATAGGCAGCATCCCAGATTTTGAAAAGTTGATTTTAAGACCAGTAGCAGCAGCAAACGACTGTAATAAGCTTCTGAGAATGAAAATCTCATTATGGGAGCCTTTAGCAAAGATAATCGTGTCATTTGCATATTGGATAACAGAGAAGTCTGTCTGATTATTCAAATTGAGAGGTAAGGAAAGAACCCCCAGAAGCTTAGCTATGTTAAGAATGATTTGCAACAAGTCAGAAGCGATGGCAAATAAAAGAGGAGAGATGGGGTCACCCTGCCTAACTCCTCTTTTGCACTTGAAAGAAGCTCCCGGAACACCATTCAGTAAAACTGAAGTAGTAGTAGACCCTAAAATATCCTTCATCCAAGATATCCATCAGTCAGAGAAGCCAAAAGCTTTGAACATGGAGATAATGGCGTTGTGTTCTATAGTGTCAAAAGCTTTAGCAAAATCAAGTTTGATAAGCACAAATTTCTCTTTGGAACAATGACAGAGATGAATATATTCAAAAGACCAGGCCAGACAATCTTGAATAGACCTTCCTTTAATAAAACCATACTGGTTCTTGTGGACAATCTTGGTAATGATAGAGTTTAGTCTGGTGGCAAGAAGCTTCGTAATCAATTTTACACTAAGATTGAGTAAAGAAATAGGTCTGTAGTCGTTGGGGCAGTTCGGATTGCTGGACTTGGGAATTAGCACAATAAAGGAATGGTTAATGGAAGCAAGAGACAGTTCCGTAATAAAAGGCAGCACATAAGTTGTAAAAGTCCTGCTTAATAATATGCCAGTATTTTTGGTAGAATTTGCCATTGTATTCGTCAGGCCCAGGAGCACTGTCAGAGTGAAATTGCTTAACCACTTCATCGATCTCCTGGTTGGAAAAGGGAGTGTCCAGAAAATGAAGGGAATCCCTTGGAATAATAAGGTTTTGCAGATCGAAGATCATTGAAGGGTTCTCGGAGACACCCATTCTATGAAAGAAAGAACTGTAAAGCAGGTCGGCTTTGCCATTGTGATCATAAATAATATCTCCGTTTCCAGTGGAGAGGGAAGTGATCAAGTTTGATCTAAATCTTTCTGTGGCCTTACTATGAAAATATTTTGTATTTTCATCACCAAGTTGAATCCAACGAATAGTGCAACGATTCTTCCAGTAAACATTCTGAGTCTGGAGCAGGTTGGAAAGGTGAGCCTTGAGGATTTGCCTGAAATTTCTTTTTTGCGTGTATAGAATTCTATATTCTTCAATCTTGTCCAGAATTCCAACGAAATAAGAGCATTGCGAGATCTGGCCTTTAATGAGAGACATGTTGGTTTTCCACTTCTGAAGCACTGATTGGAGATGAGATAGTTTTGCTTTGATATTATTGACTGCACAGTAATCTCCAACCTACTGATGGTGCCAGGAATTTAGAACAGTTTCCATAAAATCGTTACGATGTAACCAAAAATTTTCAATTCTGAAAACCATAGACTTAGGAATGTGGGTCTGAAACTGAGCTATACAAGGGATGTGATCTGACATTGTTCTAGTGAGAGGCAGCCATAGAGTTACCGGGAAAGTGAGAGTCCAATGAATGGAAGAGAAACACCAATCCAGTTGTTCAAGAAGCGGATTGCTTTGCATATTGCTCCAGGTAAACTTTCTACCTTTAAGAGGGATTTCAATAATGCCAAGAGCATTGATGATCTGATCAAAGCGGTGAGCGTCCAAGGATCTACCACCAGGTTTATTTCTGTCAAGAGAGGTTCTATATAAGTTAAAGTCCCCCCATAATAATCCAGTCCTCATCATCCGGAATGGAAAGGTTAGAAAGCCATTCTAAGAATTCCGATTTAGCAGGTTGCACACAAGGCCCGTAAACCGAGACTAAAATCCAAGTCTTGCCATCAAATCTGGAAGTGAATTTGACCGAAACTGCGAAGGGCAAGTTGAACATAAGCTGACCAACGAACAGGGAATCAATCCAAGCAATAAGGATACCACCAGAAGCCCCAACTGAAGGAGAGAACGCAAATTGACTGAATTTCTTAGGGGCAAAGCTCTTTTAAGATAGAATGATTGAATGCTGATCTTTTAGTTTCCTGAATGGAGAGAATTGAACAACCAGAATTCACATTTTTGGAGCGAAGTAAGTTGCATTTAATAGGATCGTTTAAACCCCTAACGTTCCAGTTAAGAACGGACAAATTACGACAATTGGAACTTGATGTCATGGTGATGATGAAGATAAAGGCAGTAGCAGAAGGAATCGTCCTTAAGAGGCACAGCCGAAGAAATAGCTGGGGCTAAGCCCAAAAGCATTTTGAGGAGGCTCAGGAAAATGTGACACTGGACCAACTCCAAACCAATCAAAAGACCTTTCCAGCGGGAGAATTGCAGCCAAGAATGATTGACAGGAAGCCCGTAAAATAAAGCAGGAATCATATAGGCCGGAGACCATAAACGGTTAACGGTGGCAGCAAAACATAAAACAGTCAGGAAACAAGACCAATAGAAGGCCATCATCCAGATCCAAAAGCGAGGAAACAATTCTTCCAATACAACAGCAAAGGTGGCTAATAGTTGACCATATGTAGCATGGATAACAAAATGATCATGCCTATTACAAAAGCAGGAAGCAGAGCTTATGGTAGACCCTCTGCCCCGAGGATGATTGTTGTTAGTGAGCTTCATTCTGGAATGTCCGCCTTGAAGAGAGCGTCCAGGGCCACCTCCTCAGGGGGAAGCCCACACTTTTCAACTCCTGTCTTCTGAATAGCAACCACAGAAATCATAGGAGTGCAGTTTTTTAGTTCATCAATATCTTGAATGGAAGGAAAGTGTTGCAAGGCAGTAGGGGCCACTGAGGTGCATTGTAAAGAATAGTAGTTACCCTGAAGCTTCTGAGAGGAGTGGGGATTTCTGAGGGTAGACTTTTTACTTATTTTGAATAAGGAAGCTATACTTGGCTGACGAACTCCCTTGTACTTCTCTTGAAGTCTTTTGCTTCGCCGAAAGCTGGAAGAAACTAACTGCTGAGTAGGGACATCAATCCAATTGGAAAGAGTCTGATCATTGTCATCAGGGTCCTTGAGTTTCGACGCTTTTCCCTTCCGTTCATAAACCACTGATATTCTGTTGTGACATCTTGGAATTGGAACCCTGTTGGCCTGATGCATCCGATCATCCACATGCTTTGTAGAATCTTGCTGACTACCTATTGGGGGATCTACCAGCAGCCTAGGTCTGAGGGGCCTAGAACTGAACTTGGGGCAATATATTCTGGGAGAATGTAGAAAGATCTTAAACAGCTTACCACAGTCAAAGGATTTGACAGCTTGGTGCCAAGCCGAACCAGATGGGACAGTGATTCTGAAGCTAGACTCTTTCTTATGAATTCCATCGAAGATGTTAACGATCATTGTGGAGTTTGATATCCTAAATAAAGATAGTTCTCTTGCAGAAAGGGAATCCAGAGACTGAAATGATGAGGAATGAACTGAAGGCTGGTGTGGCCACTGGGTACAGCGCTTACGTTGATGCCAAGACTGAAGTAATGAAGAATGAGCTGAAGAGCTATAGACCAAGATAAGGTTATTTAACTCAGAAGAAGAAGGCTCGAAATCTGAGTTATCCTTCTCGGGAAAATCCAAATCATGCAAGACAACCTGTTGTTGTTGCTGCGCTTGAAGCGGCATATCCATTTCAGGGTTATCCACAGCATTGATCTGATGGTTCCAATCTTGATCTCCTTGACCTTGATTCATTCCATTTTGAGCAATGAGATCCCAAACCGGGTCCACTTGAGCTGCTGCAGGAGGATTGACCATGCCACCCTGGTTTTGCTGTTGGTCTTGATGAAAATTCTGTTCATTGTCATTGTCTTGAATAGGAGGATCTTCGTCAGCTAGCATATTTGTGTCAGTAAATTCATGAAAGAGAATGATAACCGGAATGTTCCAGGAGGTAGCAGCTCCATTAGGCCCAGTCCCAACCCTGATTACCAGATTTCTAGGCACTTCAGAAGGGTTGTCAAATAGACATTGCACCAGAACATGTGAAAGCGATCTATTATCAAGTCTCCATCTCACTAGGCGACCAAAGGAGGAGCATACTTGGTCTAAAAAATTCGGGGACCTTAAGTCTAGGGGGAAACCCGGAAGCATAAACCATCCCAATCTGGCAGAGGGGGCATTTCTAGCATTTGAGGCTCTATCATGCTGGATGAAGAACACCCTAATTCCTCCAACAAAATGATCTCCGATATTGATGAGCCTATCTCGGTTGAAAGTGTTGTTAAGCTGAAGCAGACCCAAACCAAGAGTGGTTCGACAGCAACGATGAACCGGAAAGTGAAACTCTTCCTCAATATAATCTCTAACCTGAATCAGGAAGTCATCGAAATCTTGTTCAGCAATCTCACCATCACGATCGACCGCAAGAACCCAATCATCAAACGCTCTGGGAGGGCTGCCACAAATATGCACTGTCCTTCGCGCGACCCTCAGAGGTCCACCATCGTCAATCTGAACATCCTGAGGGATGAATCTAGCTGGATCAAAGTGAATGTTGGCCATGAGAGCAGTGGCGAGAGCAATGGTAGATTCTTCCGAGTTCTTAGGAGAGAGGCAATGAAATGGACTTGGGGTTGAGCGCCATGAAGCCGAAAGGTCTTTCGGGATAGAGGCCGAGGAAACCAGACAGGGGTGGGGTTTCACACGCCAACTCTTCCATTGATTTAAGAGTTTTTTAAAGCAGACATCCATCCAATGGTCATAGTTAAAGCAATAGGCACATCGGAGGGCTCTAGAGCAAGATTGGGCTTCATGATCGAGGCTTTGGCAGCGGACGCATCGGGAGAAAGAAATTGGGCGATCATCATCAGCCTGTCTGGGAATTGTATCCATGAGCATATTCCCAAGGCGTTCCCTCTTCCCATCGCACCGTAGACCCTTGAACTCAATGCCAGAGAGAGCCTTGGGGGCCCCCAAAATCTTTCGGACAGGATGAACAGCGGTTTCATTGGGCAAGCAAGATTTCAAATTCAAACCAAAACCGAAATTCATAAAATTCTCATTCGGGGAAGAAAGAGGAGCGGAGTGAGTGAAAAATTTGCTAAGATGATTCCTTTGAGAATTCCTTTGACCAAATAGGAGCGGTAATTTGAGATTTCCATTAAGTAAAGACTCTGGAAAGGAACAGAGAACCTTCCCCACCTTGAACAAGTAGGATGAGCAATTAGATGATCTAATAGCACGAGACCATAAAGGAGATGCATTAGAATCAGAATGAGGGGGATTCACAGAGAAGGACACCTTTTTCTTATTGGGGGAACCTTGAGACCCAATGATAGTAGATTTCTTAAGCGATTTTTGGCTGATCAACCTTTGTTCATTGAGAGCCTGATCAGATCGGATGAAAGCATCCTTGTCAGCTCTCCAGAATGAGTCGTTATCTCTCCAGGGATGAAAATAAACATCAACATGCGGAGTTGTCATTCTTCTCAAAGAACAAAGATGTTGCCCCACTACTCTGTTAGCAACAGAAATACGAAAATGATGACCAGAAATCTTAAGCACATGATATCCTTCCGAATTGCCTCCAAGAATTGAACATAAAGACTCCCCAGCTAAGGCGGAATCAAGAAAGAAATAATGCCTTCTGAAGAAAGCTAACAAGAAATAAGAACCGAATGGAGATGAAGCTTCATGATGAACCACAGAATTAAAAAGCCGCTTGATGTTTTGCTAAAAAAGAGACCCAATGTTGAAATCCAAGTTCACCATCCGGACATGAGGACGGAGATCACCGACATCAGCTTGTAACAGAGAACTTTGCGAAAAGGTAGCATGAGTTCG
The DNA here is from genome assembly GCA_036346375.1 of Guadua angustifolia. NCBI lineage: Eukaryota > Viridiplantae > Streptophyta > Magnoliopsida > Poales > Poaceae > Guadua > Guadua angustifolia. Next base: position 97,950 of record JAYEVE010000812.1, on the reverse strand, counting down.
ATGCGCCGAGATCTTCCTGAAATTTTTGGGATGGGGAGATGTCCAGGCCGCCTCTTCCTCAGCAAGCCAGAGATAGAATTCTTTTTTCCAATTCAGACCGCCATCTCTCCAGAGGGAGAAGGAAACATCAAAGGAGCTAGAAATGACTCTTTTGAGATCGAGGACCAAAAAAGCAACTTTCTTGGAGGCCACCGAGAATCTGAAATGGGTGCTAGAGGCTTGAAGAACATGAAATCCAGCTGGAGCGCCCCCAAGGATCGAGTGCAACGTTCTAGACACAGAGGGGGCATCCAGATGAAAGGAAAACTTCTTGAAAACCACTAGAAGAAAGAAAGATCCATGCGGCGAGGAAGAAGCATGGTGAACCGAGGAACCAGTGGAACGGAGCGGCCGGAGGCGAACCCCAAGCATGGCATGCCAGCGACGAGACGACGGCCGCCTTGCGACTCTCCCACCGCCTTGCGTCCTCTTTCATGCCCTGCTCTCTGAACGGTGTTTCGAGAGTTGAGGCGGCCCACCATCCGCGTCCGTCGCATGGAACGCGCGCGTGGGCGTGACCGGACCGCCGCGGCCACGAGGGTATCATCCGCCACGCTCGGAGTTGGACATTCTGCTAATTGACAAAAGTTAAACTCATACCCGGAATTGAAGTGGATGGTAGCAACCAATACTTCACATCTTCCATTATTAAGGCTTCCACTTGTTAGAAGTGGGGAGAAGAAGAGCTCGATAACCGCTATGGATATCCAGAGTCAGCTTGATGGCGTAACCGTTGAAACGATCGATCAGTATAACTTCCTCCTCAAACTTGAAGTGCTAATTCAGTTCACGTTTCTCTCTGATGTAACAAATAGGAGAGATAGTGTAATTTTATCAAAATTCCCTTTCCCCCTTTTTTTGAATGAATTGGAGATGCACATTTTGTTTTTTTTCCATTTCAATTGGAACTACCCTATATGGTATGTTCTTCATGCTACTATATATGCAAACAATCCTTCAGCATAGGATGTACATTTTAGATCACCATGACTACCTGATGCCATACCTAAGAGCAAGCCCAACCCACCCCCTAAACCTCCCCCTGTCCTAAATTATAAGGAGAATTGGAAAAATGTGAGCTCCAACCTAACCCTTATAAGGAACCCCTATTCTAGAGAGTCCCTTTCTTACCCCTACATCTAGGGGCTTTCTCCTCCCCCCTATTATTTTCTTCAACATTTTTATTTGTTATTTCTATTTTTAGTAAATAATTCATGGGTGCAAAGTAATAATAATGTTTAGATAAATAATAAGGGTGAGTAATAGGGAGTGTGGGTTGGAGACAAATTTGATATAAGGTGCCCCTAATTTTTACACCACCCTTAAATGAGTGATTTAGGGGGAAAATATAAGGGTTTGGTGTAAATAGAAGAGACAAAGTAGCGGTAAGATAATATCCAATGAATAACTAGCTATGCAATAGGGTCTGTTTGGTAGAGCTCAAGATCTCAGCTTCACTTGAAATCTGAAACTTGTAGGCTAAAATAAAGTGAATTAAGTTTATATTTTTGGTCTAAAATGCAAACAAGATAATCCATCTAAACACTCTTAATGCACCCACAGCTCTAACTTCATGGATCTGGTAAAGCTAGGAATACCCAGCTCCATCAGATCCACAGATTTGGTGGAGTTGGAACCCTACTAAACACACGCTAAATTTTATAGTAAGATAATAACAATTACTTGTATTTCTTTTTGGAAAAGTATATTCTGCTATTTCACATGACAAATTGTGAATTTAAAGTGCCTTCTCCTTGGTGTTGTTGGCTGTTAGAGTGTCTTTAATGTGCAAGTTGCAAACTAGATATTAATTAAATTTGCCACCTGAGATAGATGAAAGGTTTGCAAAATTTACGACAGTATATATGCAGTGTTTGGGTCTATCTTCAATGTAGGGCCATCATAGAGTAATTGAATGGGAATAATACAAAATCCCCCCTGCTCACCTCCATCTCCTCTCCTCCCACTCCTTTTCTATCTGTCTCTCTATAGATCTTCACAGCAGTCGCTGATCACCCGCATCAAAATTACTATCATATCTCTATTTATCTCTAATAGATCAGACAATGGTGGGCCTCGATTCAGAGCAGCATGCCTCAATCGGGGCCTGTTTGGTAGAGCTCCAGATCCCAGCTTCTCCTGAGATCTGAAACTTGTAGGCTAAAATAAAGTAAATTAAGTTTATATTTTTGGCCTAAAATATAAATAAGATGATCCATCTAAACATTCTTAATGTATTCACGCTCAGGCTTCACGGATCGTGGAGCTAGGAAAACCAGCTCCACCAGATCCACGGATCTGAGTGGAGCCGAGCCGCACTCAAACAGGCCCAAATGGCAACCTCTATCCATGGGCCGACCTCCTTGATCCAACATGGCACGGTAGTGCACCATCCAAGATTGCTACGCGATGGTGTCCAGTTTAAAGCAAAGTCTGGGGACATTAAGGGGTGTTTGGCAGGGATTTAGCTTCTCCAGATTTGTGAATCTGGTGAACTTGAAAATTCTTGTTTCATCAGATTCGTGAAGCTGAAACTGTGAGTACATTAAGAGTGTTTAGATAGATCATTTTGTTTACATTTTAGACCAAAAATATAAATTTAATTCACTTTATTTTAGCTTACAAGTTTCAGATTTCAGGAGAAGCTGGAATCTGGAGCTCTACCAAACAGGCCCTTAGCCAGTATCAACTTTTGAAAAGTTAGCAAACCCTCAAATAACTCAATTTTTAAGTGGCTTTTGTCATAATCTAGAAGTCATATATAAAAGCTAAAAGTAAGGTTGTACATGCTTTTGCAACTTATTGCTGAGAAAAATTAGCTATTTGTTAAACAATCTCCTATAAAAAGGCACAGCTACTTTTCAGTCCAAAAATCTAAAAATTAACTATTTAGAAAAGTTACAACTCTCTAAACAAACTCTAAGGGACTTAATAACTTTTTTAGAAACTGAAGACAGAGCCAAAGTAAGCTAGAGATTGACAAGGAAAGTCTACATGTATAAAACTGTAGAAATGGAGGGGCTGGCAAGGAAAATACCAGAAGCCTAGGCCCAAAAAGGCCCATACGAGCACATCCACGTTCGAAAACGTGGCCCGAACTGCCTCCGCCGAAAAAAGGTTTTAGCTAGAGACAAAGCCGTCGGGATTAGTGACAGATGGTCCCACATGTCATCCGCAAAACATTTGAATCTCGCTGCCGCAGACAACGCAAATCCCCATCAGTAAATGACTAGCAAGCTTAATAGTTCCACGCGAGACCAGTCGCATTCTCTGGACCGCCACACCAGCACAAAATCCAACGGCCCAGAACCACCTCCCTTCTGACCCGACGGCTCTCGAAGCCCATCAGACACCCGCGCCCCGCGCCGCCTTGTCTCCCCCCAGCCTTTCTACCCTCTCCGTTCCCCGCTTCAAATTTGGATCGCGTCGAATTCACGCGCCGATTCCCCCAAATCCAACACCCACCCCCTCCCCCGAACGCATAAATAAAAATCCAAATCGAACGCAGGCCGGAACCCTAACCCTAGCAATCGAGACTTCGAGAGCGATGGCGCGTCCCAAGGGTAAGAAGCGCACTGTGGCGGCGGCGGCGGCGAAGGATCCGGCCACGCGGGGGAGGGGGAAGCGCGTCAAAGCACCTCCCAAGCCCAAGCCCGAGACGGAGTACTTCCCCGATAAGCGGAATCTGGTGAGGAGGCTTCCCGATAACCTGTCGCCGATGCGTGCTTCCATTTGCTAGGTTTTGGTATCAGCGAAGTGGGGGTAGGCTTGATTGGTGTTCATTCGTTTTAGCGTGCGGACCGTGCGGTGTTCGATTAGTGTTCTTGCGGTGAGATTTGTAGTGGTTGGATTAGGAGAAGGGATGGTGACTCGATTTTTGCTGCGTGCGATGCTGAAATACGAGATTTCTCGGTTAATATACGACTAGAGTTGGTTGTACTATAGGATTTCCCCATTTGGTTAGGAATGGTTGAACTATAGGATTTTCCCAGTGTATGGTTTGTCATTCTGGGTCAATTTTATCTGGTACACTGGTAGCGATTGTTGTATTCTGAAGTGCCTTGCTGTATGAGCTGGTTGTTTAAAGGGCATGTTTCTGTGTGCCTATCACATGTAATGTTTAAGTTTTGATTAGGATGATGATAATCTTATACACATGTTTCACACGTGTTAAGCATGATTCATTATTGTGCCACAGGTGCAATGTAATGTTTGCAATTTTTGGGTTAATGATAGTAGTTTTTCTTTGGCAGTCCTACGTTTCCTTTTTTGTTCTGCGATGACCATCTTTTGAAGTTGTGTTATGATTTAACTTGTTTGACTGATTTCCTTGGATGTATCACTTGAAAAACATGCGGTTCGTGAGTATGCCTTGTGCTCTGATAGTTTTGCTATATTGCTTTTGGTGTATTGTGCCTAATGGTTTATTGTTTTGTTCAGGAGGATCTTTGGTTGTCGGCTTTTCCTGTTGGGACTGAGGTTTGTGCGCATCCCTACTGTTGTTTTTATCTAGTATTGTGTCTGTCAATGATGCACATTTTGACTTGCATACAGCTGCGTATTGTGCATTTGGCCTTACTTTTATTGATTGTCTATCTCTGGCCCTGCCATCTGCAGTGGGAAAATATTGATAAGATAAAGGAGTTCAACTGGAACTTTGAAAATTTAGAGGTATGGTCTACAGATAATCTTCTAAGACATTTTTTTGGTTGAAATACTAATGTTCTTTTCAGCATGATATGTGGCTTATTGTGGTGAGCAGAAAGCTCTAGAAGAAGGGGGAGAGCTTTATGGGAAGACACTTTACCTGTTTGGAAGCACTGAGCGTAAGTTAACCTTCCAATTCTTGATGCGTGATTACAGATTAGCTTGGCAATATTTTAGTAATTGGCAATAAGCTGGTGTTATCTGGGATAAATTTTCATGTGAAGTTTGTGGTATATAGCTTGAATATTAGAGCAATGGGTTTGTGGTTCAGTGAAATTCAGTAATCATGCTGTAGAGCTGCTGTTTCATGTTTTATTGATGCTAAATGATTCCCTGGCCACCTCCAGCAAGTAAATGGTCTTTTTGGACCTTACTGGCTGATAACACATTTTAAGATCAGTGGCTACTGCCTTTTCGCAGTTGATTAGTATTCTTGGTGTTACAACTGTTATCATTGTATTCTTTTACCATGTGCACCATAGATATGTTGGATGCCAAAAGTTGATGTATTGCAGGGAAAAAATGATTTTATTCTTTGCTGCCTGTTTTATTTTTTCATGGACTGTACCGACTTGTTGAATAATTATTTTATACAATTTGTCTAATCAGCTCATTTCTGTCGGCATGCAGCTCAACTATTGGATGTTAATGGCGAAGCGAAGATAGTACTTATTCCTGTTGTAGTTGCTGTAAGTTCTCGTCCATTCTCTTGACATGAACATTTATATCATGGTTATGTTTGCTATACTATCTTAATTTCGGCAACTGCATTATAGAAAATTTTGCTCAGTTATACTTTATCTTGAGTTGAACATTTTTCTCATGATTATGCCAGCCAAACAATTTTGTTTATACCTTTTGCATTACAGAAAATGCATCCAATGTTTGATATTTGGGATCCTCACTCATTTGTTCCATAAAGCTAAAAGCAACCAATTGCACAAGATAGGAAATGTATATGTGGCGTTTTTTTAAGTTAACAAAATTATTTTGTACTAAATTAAAAAAAATGGTTAGGAACTTTATTAATCTTGTCAGCTGTTGTTGCCATTTACCAAGGTGAGTTTGCTAGTCCAGGACTAAGACCTTCACTAGCCTGGATTATGTTACGATCATTTTGTACCTTTCTTATTTTGTGAATAATGCCAATGCCATTGTTTAAACCTTTCTTTGCCTGGTTTCCTGGTATCATATAAAACTATTTGGCCTGGGGTCCCTTTTGTCTCCTATAAGCCCTGGAGGAGCAAGTTCCATGTTCTTGCCACGTTATTTTACTCCAAAAATGTTTCATTGGTGTTGTTGACCCTAACCTGCAGCGCAAAATGTTTTTCTCTTCTAAAAATGAGTCTGCAATGGAAATTGTTGCTTGGCATATTTGTATCTTGTGGTGGTTTCATCAATTAACTTGTTTAAGCCCTAGTAAATTTGCTATTTATTTGCTGGATGATGAATCTCATTTAGCACCTGTAATGTTTTCTGTGGTGCAGGTTGACTGTCCTTTTGCTCCATCAGATAAAATTGGTATAAATTCTGTCCAAAGGGAAAATGAAGAAATAGTACCAATGAAGGCGATGAAGATGGCCTGGGTGCCCTATGTTCCACTAGAGGACAGGTACTTCCGTGCTATTTTTTTAGCATTATTTCTTATGTTTTGTTTTGGGTACCTACATCCTTTTTATTCCTCATCAGTGTAGTTTTTCATTTTGTTCACTTTGCTCTTGTTTTATCTATAGGCTCAGTAGGATTGACAGTTTGAAAACAAAGATATTCACTCTTGGTTGCACTCAGCGAAGGTTAGTATTATTCATGCCATTTTCCTTCCTCACTAACAATTCATGCTTGAGGGCATACATTTCTGTTGCTATTGTTTATTTGTTTGTTGGGAATGTTGTCACCCACTAATCCGTGGTACATATCCTGACTTTATATATTTTGCAGGTCTGCGCTGAAGCATCTCAAAACTGAGCGAGTCAAGCTGTTTGACTACTGCATGCCCTGTAAGCTGAGTTGGGATTATTTTTTCATAGGCTTGTCTTCCATGTCTTCGGAAATACCTGTTGTTGCTTTAGGATCCTTTGAATACCTGTTAACATCAGAGGCTCAGTTGCTGTACCTATCCTTGGCGTGGTCCAATCCAAGAACATGTAAACTACACTATCTGAATTTGTGCATAATATTCTGCGATACTGTGACTATGACCTAGTTAAACGGTTGCAATGCAACAGCATGTCATGGGATGAGAAGCCTTTAATAAATTGTTGATTTCATTGGAATGACAGTCAAGTATAATGGCTTTTAGCCTCTGGATTTTTGGTTTGCATCTTTTGTTGGATGACTGGTATTTCATTTAAAAAGTTATAAATGTCATATACATATTTAAAAACTATTGGTTAAATCATGTCCCGGTCACTTTCTAACAATTTGACAACGCTTTATATTCCGTCTCAATGGAGCCCCTTCTTTCCAACTTTGTATTGCAGCATGTATTGGGTTGACCTTTTGTGGTGTTTGTGCCTTCAAGATCAGCAAATATGACAAGCATACATATTCAGTGATAAGTCTTGCTATAAATAGTCCGAGCATGCCAAGGTTGTTAATCATGCGAAACAACCCAACACCCACCCAAACGCCTACATAGCACACCCTTGGTTCTCAAATACCCGCAGACATCCTCACGCTGTTCCACTAGTTGATTAGATTGTCTGAATGATATATCTGTTTTGAAGTGTTTGTTAAAATGGTTCTCTTGTTGGTAATGTGATCCGCTCATTAACCCTTGTGTACTCATTTTGCAGATTATATGCCACTGAATCCTCCTGAAGATGAAGATGATACAGTTGTCAATATTATATATCCTCTAGAACCCCCGGTAAGCTTATTTTAGTGGGTCTGTTGTTAGCAAGTATTGCCTAAATGATCCGGAATGATTGTTGCTTCTCTTATTTTTCCTTCAAGTACGCTGTTCGTTATTACTTATTGAGGAGTCATAATTACCGAAGAAAAATCTAATAAGAGAGTAGCATCATGCTGTCTCCGAAATCTACTTCAAACTTAATATGAAGTTCTTTGGCTGTAAGCATAACTATACCTATATTTGGGATGTTTTTAAATTGATTCAATTAATAGAACTAGTGTGTTAGTTATTTAAGGGAACATTTGGCCAAGCTGTGGGTGCAGCCTCGACGCTGTTGTAAGCCACTGGGCCAAACTAATCTTGGCTTATCTTGCTTATGGAGAAGCTACCTGCCATTTCACCACATAGGCTGCAGCTAGAGGTTGACCTTTTTTTGGCTTATATCTGTGCACCTGTAGACCACTTGCGTAGTTGCATTCGTGCCATGATTGCCAGACTTTGAGTTAATAGTTTTTTAGTGCTGCTTCTGTTTCCCTCACTTGAGGTCAAAACCAACCCACATGCTGCTGGTGCCCTATGCCAGCTTTATGCGTTAGTAATGTGAAAACATACTTCCTAAATTGTCTGATTTATGAGCTTGAAATAACCGCAAACAGCTTTTCAAACTTATCAAAAGAACTGCCTTTTTGGGCTTAGATGCCGATAAGCAAATAAGCTGGCTTATTAGATATTTAAGGTTTGGCAAATGGGCCCGAAATCATGTTTATCTTGACCTACCAATCTAAATGCATGGATAGGTTGTTTGCTGCTATTGATGCCAACCGCTTAATGACTGCTTTCCACTTTTAGTTAACACACTATAAATTATTCCAAGAAGTTATTTAAATGCTTCCTGATTGACTCTTGAGATTTGATTTCAAGTAGCTGTTAATTGTTTTCATAAATCAGTGCATTTACTTTGTGGTGCTTGTGGCAGATTGTATGTGACTTTGACTGGGAAATGGATGATTACGAGGTATGTATGAAATTTGTTTCATTTCGCTCTGATGCTACCCATGAAATGGCATTTGTGTTGAATCATTTTGTTGCAATGTAGGATTTTATTGATGAGAAAGTTAAAGATGATGTGTTACCAGAGGATGAGAAAGAGAAATTTAAGGTGTAGATTCGATGATTTCTGTGCTTGGCTGTCACTAGAGATACTTTGCATAGTCTATGATAATTACCTGGATGAGTTTTCCTTCCTAACTTTGCTTTTTCCACATTTCTTTAACAGGAATTCCTGAAGGAGAAGGTTAGAGAAAGGAAGATAGAGCTGAAACAGGTCCACAATTAACCGAAATTATAATTACTTTTACTAGAGATTTTTACTGCATTCTAGTACTCAATTGTTTCTCCAAACTTTATGCAGGCTAAGGAAGCCAGAAAGAAAGCTATTGATGACATGGATCCTAAGACAAAAGAGGCATTTGAAAATATCCGATTCTACAAATTCTATCCTGTAAAAACCGCAGACACTCCTGATGTAAGCAACGTAAAGGTATGCAATAGTGTTGCTGAGTGTTTCTGAGAATGGACCATTTTGTACTTTCCTAGGATTTAACTTTGTATCTATTGTATTCTGCAGTCAAAGTACATCAATAGGTATTACCGGCAAGCACACCATCTGATGTGATGTCCAGTCTCACGTTTTCTGTGAGAATTATCAAGAATTAAGCTATCCAGCTTGAAGAGCTGGTACTGAAAAATTTTGAATGCCTGGGAAGATCAGCTTGGTGACATTCAAATGTGGTCTCTTATTGGACCATCGGATAAATTGTTGCACCTGAGCTCTGTTGTACTACGGTTTCCCTCAGGCTCCCACCAACCCATAAGAGTACCTGTTCCTTCGGCATTCTTTTTGTTGTGCGGTTTGTAACATTCTGGGGATAGTTCATGTAACAGTCAGAGGGTAGATCTTGTAAGAGCAAAAAATGTGGTTTAGGAACAATTTGTTCCCAGTTTCTTCATCCAGTAAAGCTCGGGCGCACAATCCTTGAATTTAATTATCGTCGCAACCTATCTTGTTTGGTATGCTTTGTTACTGTTTGGCTGCCTCACCGCTGGAAATCACTGAAAAAAATAATCAGCAGGTTCTGTCTGCTGGGGAAAAAAATCGCCGTGCGCTGGAAAACCAAAAAAATAATCCAGTGGTGTGGGACTGTTGAAAATAAATGGAAAAAATTCAACGTAATTCGACTGTTGGATTTGGCTGCAGGGGGCTTACTTGACAATTTTGTTGTAAGAATTGCCATTTGGGGGGGGGGGGACTGTTGACTACAGTAAAAAATTCAAATGTGTGTTTCTAACATCGTCAGAATATATATCAAAGGAAAATTCAATCAAGAAACGAGTAACACGATATAAGATGCATCAGCACCTCAAATTTCTCCAAGAAACGAGTAACATGATCTGAAGCAGCAGATTTCGACTTAATTTTAGCTATGCTTGATAGAAGACAGGGTCCAACACTACTCTTTGCTCATTTGAAAGATAACAAAGTATTCCTCTGGCAAAAACAAACCTGTCTTGATGATACAACCTTTATGACTTGACACATTCAAGCATTCGTGTTTTTTAACCATTCAGTGATGGCACTCTTGTAATACACTAATACCGCAGTATCTCTTCTGGTTTTTGAAATCAGGTTGATTCCCAAGATATTTTTAAAAAACATTTCAGATATCGAAGACAAGTGAATATGATCCCCTTGATCTATTTTCTGGGTCAAAAGAAAGAATCTGCATGGCCATCAAGTCATTTTTCTCGACTCATCAGAACAGCTTTAGGCCCTGTTTGGAAGCAATGCATTTTAAAACTATGGTTTTAGTATACTATGGTTTGCAATTGTTTTGTCATTAATACTATGGTTTTACTAAACTCCTTTAAAACTATAGTATTTCTTGGAACTACCAACTGTTTGGATGCAACATCACAAACCATGGTATTTGAATGGAAATAGACAAGAAGATAGCAAAAACTATGAAAACTTTGGGTTGGAGTGAAGTTTCAAATACTCCAAAAATACCATGGTATCTACCAAACCATGGTTTTTAATACAGAGTTTTTGGCATGGTAACCAAACACCTTATAGTATAAAATACCATGGTAAAAATTTTGTATTCTTTCAGCCGTTTCGTTCATTATTTCGACGATTAAAAAAACGCCGCTGAAAAAAAAAGAAGTTTTTTCTACGGAAAAATGACACGCGCGGCATATTACGCCGCGAAAAATTTTCTAGTGTTAATATTTGCAGTAGAAACGAGAGCTCAAGTTTCCCTTGCAGGCTATGACATTTCCTGTGCTCTGCCTGCCGCGCCCATGTCTTCTGTCTTTATATAATTTCCCTGGTGCGTCAATCTTTAGTGAAAATATCATCTTCCCAGGCATTCCATTCAACATCGTCGCATCTGTACATTTTGGATTTGTGAATTCTTTCCAGTCTCAATTGCTTGTTATTTCTGGACTTGTGATTCTGTTGTGCTAGATGAGCTAATCCGAAGGCAGGAGGTGTTTCTGATACTGCTTGATTCCAGATTCTAGAATGCAGAAAGCAAACTAATTCTTGATTCCTATGTAGTTGAGCATTAAACGTGTCCAATCTTGCTGTCAGGTGTTGACAAGATCGAGATCGACTCGGAGAAGAGCACGATGACGGTGACCGGCAGCGTGGACCCGGTGGACGTGATCGTGCAGACGACGAAGTCCGGGAGGGAAGCGCGCTGACAATGGGTTGATGAGTGCATGACAAACTGACAATGGGTTGAACTGGGATGGTCTCCGCTTGCGGCGTGCGTGGACCTTTCGCAGGACTAACTTTTCTAGAAATTTAGTGGCGTTAATTTCTTTTGTGATTCAGACTCTGCATCTCCAGGGTTTTAAGCAGCACGAATTTCACATTCCTGTATCACTAAATTGAAAATAGACTGTTTGGATCAAAGTCATAGACATATTCTGAGCTCTTAGAAGGGAGATATTCTGAAGAGCCAAAGGGCACGTATCTACATTATTAATGTGTGGACTCTGCGCCGTTCTTACGGAGGAAATTTACCTACCAATTAGGGCTCAATGATTTCGCTAGCTTACTCTGCCATATGATTCTTAGTAATGCAACACATTGGTGTGTAGTGTTGTTCGGTCATTCTGCTTGAAATGATCCACAAATGTTTTTTTTCCCTAACGGAGGGGCCATAATAAAACCAAGTGAAATTTGTGGTCTCGTGGAGTAGGGCTGGGCGTTCGGTTAAACCGAAAAAATGGTTTCGGTTTTCGGTTTTTTAGACAATTCGGTTATTTCAAAAACGAAACCGAAATACGTTTGAATATTTAGGAAACCGACATTTCGGTTAACCGAAAATTCGGTTTCGGTTTCGGTTTTAACCGAATTAACCGAAGTTTGACAGATTGCAAAGAAATAACCAAACATTTTCAGCATATAGCAGACAGCAAAGAAATTACGCGCTGCACATCACACCAAACATTTTCAGCATATAGCAGACAACATATAGCTAGTAGACAGCATTACAAGCAGCAAGTTAATTAGCAAGACCAAAGGTAATTTCCACACCCAGATTGGTCAAAACATAAACAATTGCATCATGAGAGTCCAAGGTACTTCAAAACATTCTATTGAACTAGGATTTTACATTGTATTGGAGACCAATTTCAGAAATCATCTTGCTCCCAATATCACTCTTTTCAATACAGAAAACTAGAACATTAAGATAGCTCACCAGAGTTAACATATAAATAATGCAGAGCTAGCAATAATAATAGAATATCAAAAACAAAAAGTGGAATAACAGAATTACTCTAGCACTTGACAACATAAGGTTCAGTGAAAAATATAAGCAGTAGTCATTGGAAGGCAACCTTTGTTCAGCATGATATACAACAATTAATGGTCATACACAATCGAACATCAAAAATAAAAGAAAGAAATTTCTTCAATGAATCTATCAATCTCAGAAGAAATTTCTTCAACTAAATCTATCAATCCTGTAAGCTCACAATGTACGTATTGCAATTGTAGCGAACTTATTGAAAGAATGCTCACAATGCTATTCAGCTGACCACCCACTTTAATCTTGGTGAAGTGAGACCACATCTCTGATCTTGGCGCCATCTCTTTTCTTTAACTGCCCTCCTCCTCCTTCTCTCGTGTTTCCTTTTCTTTCCCTCGGATTCATTTGTTTTGCTCGGATCAGAGGTCTACAAACAAGAGTACAAACAAGGATCAACAAATGCGAATTGCAAAATATGTACAGCACACAAACACAGGAAGATCACATACATTGTTGTTGCAAAACGATTGTTGCGTTGCTGCTGCCACCATGGTCGGAGTCGGAGAATCGGTGGATGCCATCTCCTCGCCACCACCGTGTCGAAGTGGAGAATCGGTTAAGTGGAGTCACCGAGGTCCGAGTCGTGGTGCACTGCAGAGCCCAGCAGGAGGGAGGACGGGCGATGGCGCCCACGCGCGGCAGCCAGCGGCGGGAGCCGGAGGGCACGGAGGGAGGCCGAGTGGGGATTGGGAATGGAGGTCGGAGGAGGCCGGGAGGCGCCGCCACGCCGGGCCAAGGGACGGAGTACGGAGGGCCGAGGGGCACTGGAGGCCGGAGCCGAGACCGACAGCGCCAAGGGGCCGGGGGAGGGGCAGCCTGACGCGATCGGCGCCGGGAGGCCGCCTTGAGCCAAGGGACGGCCGGACGGGGCGCCGGGATTCGGGAAGGGAAGGCGCCGCCGCCGCCTGGAGCCCTAGGGTGTGAGGGAGGGAGTGAGGGCCGAGCCGCCGAGGGGAAGTGGGGAATTGAGAGGGCTGGGCGTTCGGTACTGGGGTCTGAGGAATTGAGGGTTAATACTCATACAGCGCTATTCCGGTTAGTTCGGTTAACCGAACCCTAAAACCGAATAAACCGAATTTATTTCGGTTATTTCAGACGCAAAACCGAATCCACAACCGAATACATCGGTTTCGGTTTAATCGGTTTCGGCTTCGGTTTATTCGGTTTCGGTTTTCGGTTACCGGTTTATTTGCCCAGCCCTATCGTGGAGTGTAAACACTAGCGAGTTACAGAGTTTTCGAGGCACTACAAGACAAAAGTAGCATTTCAAATAACACAGGATATGAGAGTAGTTAGTAAAGAAAAAAATCATGTCAAAGAGAACATGGAAAAAGGAGAGTTTTGTTAGAAATGAGGCCCAAGTGGTCCATTTATCTCTAATGCCAAAGCTACAAATAAAAGTACCATATTGCTAATTAAAAGAGGAGAGTGCCAATTTAAAAGGGAGAGCTTCCACCATGCCTTGTAATGTGGCATATGAAGGGTGAGGAGCACGGCTAAAGTCACACGCAGCTGCTGCCAGATTTCGCTGAATTACCAAATTTCGCGCTTCTCTCTATTATTAATAGGGTCATTTACTGAGAATTGAAACAGCCATGATAATGGCGTCAGTTTCTAATAGAAACTGTCATTTCAATGACCTGCAGTTACTAGCATATAATGGTGCTGTAACGGTCAATTTATTAACCGTTACTGGTGCAAGGCTATAAAATCTGGAGACGTCCAGACAGAAGGAGCTTTTGGTCACTAGCACTTGCGTTCATCCATTGAGATCTGTGTTGCGTGTTCGTGCTGCGCTTGTTCTTCACCGACCTTCCTCTCGGCGTGCACCGCGAGGCAAGGAGAGCGGGATCTCCGAACCGTTGCTGCTGCGAAAACCTGCACGGGGGCGGCAATAAGGTTTCTGGGCAGCGCAATCGCTGGCGACCGCTTCGAGCTCTTCTTCTGCTTCGGGCGTTGGGCCGCGATCCACGACGTCGACTACTTCCTCTCTGTGGGGCGCTCTTCACTTGCCCTCCTTTTGTCATCAAGCCCATCGTAAGAATTCTCTGTTCATCTCGTACACAACATTTCTAGATCTACTTTTCATAAATATGTGGTATCTTCATCTAGCCTGTTGTGTTTGATTATTTTGGGATTATGTTTAATATTCAAATCTGCAATTAAAATAATACCTAGATTTCCAACATTCGAAACCTTATTGGTATTATTTTTGTGATTGTGATTCAAAGAATGGTCGGTGCAAGTGATGCCATGAAACACGAGAGGTTCAATGGTCGAACTTCCGTAGGTGGCGACTAGAGCCAAGTTTTGGCTCATGTCTCTGGGTATGTGGTGGGTGATTTTCCTCAATTCCCGCTTACGGATGAGGAGAATCGCAGATGAGAATGCGAATAACACGCATTGGGCTGCATTCGACCATCTTGGCAGATCGGTTGTATGATGTGTATATGAGTTACACATCCGCCATCGAGTTGTGGTTGTCTCTTGAACAAAAATATCACGAAGTCGAGGCTGGTCATTTGGTTGTATACGTCACGAGCAACTATTCGATTTTACTATGGATGAGTCTAAATCGATTGTAGCTCAAGCGCATGACTTTCAACTACTAGTGGGCGAGATTGCACATTTGGGATGTGCTCTACACGCAAAATTTGTGGTGCGGGCATTGTGGCTAAACTTCCCCATCTTGGAGGAATTTTGCCATCGGTCTCAAAACACAAGAGGAAGAGATTTCTATTGAAGATCTCATTCTTGCCCTCGATGTGGAAGAAAAGCCGAGCCAAAGATGCACCAAAAACTTCTTCTCGGGAACCAAACAACGCAAATGTGATTGAGAAGAAGAGTGGCAACAACAACAAAGGCTTGAAACCAAATAAAAATACTAGCTTCAAGAAGAAGAAATTTGAGAAGAAAGATATGTAGAACATTACCTGTTTTGTGTGCGGAAAAGATGGTCACATGGCTAAAGACTGTCGTTTCCGCAAGAACAGGCCAAATGAGCAAGGCAAGAAAATTGCCAACGTGACCATAAGTGAGGGAACTACTTGAGAGGGTATGGTAATTCTCCTTGTTTTTTCACATGTCAATCCACCGATTGGTGGGTTGATACAGTGCAAATGTTCACGTATGTTCCGACATATCTCTATTTTCTTCTTACCAGCAGCGAGGGCTTCCTCCATCCTAATGGGGAACGGTCGCATGCTTTTGTGCGTGGTGTTGGCGGTAGAGAACCAAGCTCACTTCAGAAAGACCGTCCGCTTGAGAAGCGTCAAAGATGTGCCAACAATAAATAAGAACCTTGTCGATGGTTCCCTATTATGTCGAGATGGTTATAAGCTAGTATTTGAGTCTAATAAAGTTGTAATGTCCAAGTTTGGAAACTTTGTTGGAAAAGGTTATGAGAGCGGAGGCTGTTAAAGCTTAAGTGTACTAGAGTCTTCTTTAAATTTAAATGTTGCTACTCAAGTTAATAATTGTGAATCCAATGTTTGGCATTCTCGTTTATGTCATATTGGTTATGATACCATTGCTCGAATGTCCAGATTTGAAATAATTCCAAAATGTGATATTGTCAAAGGATCAAAGTGCCAATCTTGTGTGCAAGCAAAACAACCTCGGAAACCCTTTAAGGGGTTAGAGGAAGAAAGGAATTTGGCACCATTAGATCTTATCCATTCTGACCTATGTGAAATGAATGGATTGTTGACAAAAGGAGGCAAAAGATATTTTCTAACTTTCATAGACGATGCAACACGTTATTGTTATGTGTATTTGCTAAAAACAAAGGATGAAGCTTTGAACTACTTCAAAATTTATAAGGTCGAGGTTGAGAACCAACTAGAAAAGAAAATTAAAAGGCTAAGGTCTGACCGTGGAGGAGAGTATATCTCTCAGGAATTCTCCCAATATTGTGCTGAGCATGGTATAATCCATGAAGTGACACCACCATATTCACCTCAATCTAATGGGGTGGCTGAGAGGAAAAACCGAACACTAACAGACTTGGTGAATGCCATGTTGGAGAGTGCCGGTATGCCTAAGTCATGGTGGGGGGAAGCTATCTTAACAGCAACCTTTGTCCTCAACAGAGTAATTACTAAAAGAAGTGAGATTACTCCGTATGAGGGATGGAAGGAGAAAACCAAATGTCAATTTTCTGCGAACATGGGGTGTTTGGCAAAAGTCAATATACCATTGCGAAAAAGAGAAAGCTTGGACCTAAAACAATGATTGCGTTTTTACGGGATATGCACATAACATGACGGCCTATAGATTTTAGTAGTAAAATCAGATTCTCTGAGATTATTGCTAACACAATAATGGAATCTAGAGATGCTTCTTTCTTTGAGAATATTTATCCTATGAGAGTAGCGAATTTAGTGAAAATTCTAAAACTTTTGATCTTCCATCTACTTCAATTACCAAATATTGTTGAACCACTTGTGATATCCTCGAGGAGGATAACAATATTATCACAAATGAGGCTCCTCGCGAGAGCAAAAGACAAAGGGTTGAGAAACCTTTGGTGATGACTTTATTGTATACCTTGTGGATGATGTGCCAAAAACTCTTTCAGAGGCTTATGCATCACCGATGCGAGTATTGGAAAGAGGTCGTCAGAAGTGAGATGGATTCCATCATGGCTAATGGAACATGGGAGATCGCTGAACTTCCTCTTGGATGCAAACCAGGTTGGATGTAAGTGGATCTTTAAAAAGAAAATGAGGCCTGATGGTACTTGTTGATAAGTATAAGGCAAGACTTGTAGCCAAGGGTTATACCCAGAAAGAAGGAGAGGATTATTTTGATACTTGTTCTCCTGTTGCCAGATTAACCACCATTAGAGTGCTCATTGCATTAGCAGCTTCCTATGGTCTATACATCCATCAAATGGATATAAAGACAGCTTTCCTTAATGGAGAGTTGGAGGAAGAAATCTATATGGAGCAACCAGATGGTTATGCGATTACTGGACAGGAAAATAAAGTGTGCAAATTATTAAAATCCTTGTATGGCTTAAAGCAAGCACCTAAACAATGGCACGAAAAGTTTGATAAAACTTTGACATCTGCTGGTTTTGCTGTGAATGAGGCGGATAAATGTGTTTATTATCGCTATGGTGGGGTCAAGGAGTAATCTTGTGTTTGTATGTTGATGACATACTTATATTTGGGACCAACATCGCTATCATTGACGAGGTCAAGTCTTTCTTATCTAGTTGTTTTGATATGAAAGACATGGGTGAGGCAGATGTAATTCTAAATATTAAATTGATCAGAACCGAGAATGGGATTACTTTGAGTCAGTCCCATTATGCAGAAAAATTATTGAGCCGCTTCGGCTTTGAGAACCGCAAAATAGCCCCAACTCCTTATGATGCAAGTGTAAAACTTCGCAAAAATAATGAATTAGAGAAAGATCAATTAAGATATTCACAAATAATTGGGTCCCTTATGTATTTAGCTGGTGCAACGAGACCTGACATCTCATTTGCTGTGAGCAAATTAAGCCGGTTTACATTGAATCCGGGAGATGATCATTGGGAGGCTCTTGAGAGAGTGTTGCGCTATCTGAGAGGTACAACCTCTTATGGAATTCACTATACTGGATACCCTCCGGTATTAGAAGGGTATAGTGATTCAAATTGGATCTCGATGCCAGATGAGATCAAAGCTACTAGTGGCTATGTGTTTACATTAGCAGTGCTGCAGCTTTCATGGAGGTCATGTAAATGCACTATATTGACGCGGTCAACCATGGAAGCCGAGCTTGTAGCACTAGACACGACCCATCGTTGAGGCCGAATGGCTAAGAGAGTTTCATTGGACTTGCCATTGGTTGAGAAACCAATCCGGCGATCCTAATGTCTCGCGATAACCAAACAAGTGTTGATCAAGGTTATGAGTGCTAAGGATAATATGAAGTCCTCCGCACATGTGAAACGTGGCTTAAATCTGTCGAGAAAATTGAGATGCTCCGAGTGATAGTGTCAATTATATACGACCGAGAAAAATCTGCGCACCCTTTTACAAAGGGCTAACAAGAAATGCGATTTCTATTGCGCCGAAAGACATGGGAATGAGGCCCATTTGAGTTACTTCACAATTGTAACCCATCCTTTTGATCGGAGATCCCGTGAATTAGGTAATGGGAAAAACAAGTTGTGGTTGTAACAAGAGAGTACACTAATTCTACCCATGTTATAAGTACTCTCAAGCTCGTATGGAAGGTCTGGTTTAAAACCTTAATGTATTCTAGTGTCCTAATGAGAGGAAAAGGTATCGACCTACAGGATACCTAAAATGAATACACCTACTTGAGCCTAATCGGAGGTCGCAGCTCACGAGAAAGGGCATTCTCTAGAAAGCTCATGAGAAGATTAGGGAGCATGACCATTTAACGCTCCGTTGAGGTGAAGTTCTTTGGCGACCTAGTATCGCTTAAGATTTGGTGAAATCTAACCACACAAAGTGTGAATTCAAGGCTTAGTCCATTCATTAGGCTGTGGGAGGATGGATCTCGTTATTCTAGGTGAAAGTTCAACCCGTATGGGACTTACACCGAAACACTGATATATTAAACGAAGATTCAGCACAGTGATCAAACTTTTGAGTCTTTGTCTGCTTCGGCATTGGTGGGGGATTGTTAGAAATGAGGCCCAAGTAGCCCATTTATCTCTAATGACAAAGCTACAAATAAAAGTACCATATTGCTAATTAAAAGAGGAGAGTGCCAATTTAAAAGGGAGAGCTCCCACCATGCCTTGTAATGTGGCATATGGAGGGTGAGGAGCACGGCTAAAGTCACACGCACGCGCGCGCGCGTATTTCGCGAATTACCGCGTATTTCCGCGTGTTTTTCCCGCGTGACTTGTGACTTGCGACGTCGCGAGTCGCCGTGCCGTGGATTAAATTCCTGGCACGTTTAAACCCTTTTTAATTTTCGGTTTCTCTCTATTATTAATAGGGTCATTTACTGAGAATTGAAACAGCCATGATAATGGCGCGGCTTCTAATAGAAACCGCTCATTTCAATGACCTGCGAGCACTAGCATATAATGGTGTCAGAATACCAATTTATTAACCGTTATCGGTGCAAGGCTATAAAATGGAGACGTCCGCATGTAAGGAGCTTTGGTCACTAGCACTTGCGTTCATCCATTGAGATCGTGTGTTGCGTGTTCGTCTTGCGCTTGTTCTTCATCGACCTTCCTCTCGGCGTGCACCGTGAGGCAAGGAGAGCGGATCTCCAACCGCTGTCGCTGCGAAAACCGCACGGGCGGCAATAAGGTTTCGGCAGCAAGAATCGCGCGACCGCCGAGCTCTTCTTCCTCGCTTCGACGTTGGGCGCGATCCACGACGTCGACTACTTCCTCTACTACGGACGCTATCAAGGCACGCCTCCTTTTCGCCATCAAGCCCATCGTAAGAATTCTCTGTTCATCTCGTACACAACATTTCTAGATCTACTTTTCATAAATATGTGGTATCTTCTGTCTAGTCTGTTGTGTTTGATTATTTTGGGATTATGTTTAATATTCAAATATGCAATTAAAATAATACCTAGATTTCCAACAGTTTTTACTATTCTTGAGAGCAGCGACTAGCGAGTACCACCCACCAAATTACTGCTACCCCTTTGTAGTTTCATCCTTAAAATAAGAGCTCTTTTGTAGTGGATTAAAATCAATATAAAACGTCAATTCCTTTCAATCTAATGGTTGAAATCAATTTAGATCTAGTTATACTATCACCTGTAGTATTGATAGTAAAATTCAGAGAGGGGTAAAAGGGTAAAAAATTCCGTCATACTGTTTGTTCTCTAGGTAAAACACTTTCTGTGATTCTGATGGATGGCAGATGAATGGATAAGAAGCCTCTAAAGATCACCATGTATTCGATGAATCCAAAACTGTGAACGAATTAGGAAAAATCTAAAATATCCTTGATAAATGGATAGGAAAAGTCTAAAATACCCTTGAGGAATAGATGGTTAGATTTCATTTATACGACCACTACTTATTACCTGTGTTATCCACTGTAAAATTTTCTCTAAAATAAAACTGTTGATATCTTTTGATGCTAGTTTAATAGGTAGCCCGGTAACTACCAAAAATGGTAAAATGTCTCGAGAAAGAATAAAAACAAACGAACACATCATGGCACGTGAACTTGAATTTTTTTTAATAATACATTTTTTATTCGAAATTTCAAAAATATACCACCGGAAAAAAAATCTCAGAAATATAGACCTGTCGCCCATCCAACGGGCGACAGGGGCCTAAATAGAAAAATACACGGGCGACAGGAGGCCACGTCCCCCCAGCCTCGTGTCGCCTAATCAAATAGCTACAGGACCGTGTCGCCCGACGAAATGGCGACAGAGTACTGTCGTCGTATGAAATGGCGACGAGAAATAAATCGATGAATGGTCAGGCGACACGCACTGCCGCCCACCATATGGCGATACATAATTTGCAAAAATATTAATTCAGTTAGATAATTTGTTTACATTTCATTGATTTAGAATTTACAAAAAAAATATGTCTAATCGTCCACAAATATTATAAGATATTGGACGAGGGCAATTAGATGGAATTTTTTAAAATAATATATTTTTGTTAAAATTTACGTAAATATTATGTCGAAAAAAATTACGTAAATACCCTATAGTCGTAATTCTAAATTGACATACATCTTTGTCTCAATAGTCGCAGTTGTGTCGCGGATTGGAATTGCGACTCAAATCACTCATGACCCGCAAACCGTGGAAATCGTGGGCACTTAAGGGTTTTCGCATGACCCATGACAAAGTAGGATCCAGCAAAAAATACGAGAAAAATCAATAGCGACCTACACAACGCGTGCTACTACTTACGATGGGCGAGATAGCCGACGTTGCCCGTGAAAGTTGCGAAAATCGGAAAAGGCACTCGCGCCATGAAACCACGTAAATCGTGGGCCACTTAGGGTTTTCGTGGGGCCACGGGACAAGCGGATCGCCCAAAAAATACGGGAAAAACAAGGCGACCCGCATAACGCGGCTACCACTTACGATGGGTGAGATAGCGGACATTGCCCGTAGGAAGTTACGAAATCGAAAAAGGCACTCGCGCCATGAAACCACGAAGTTACGACGTCGAAAAATTTTGAAATTTTTATGGAGGTTCTGATAAATCAATGATATACCATAAAAATTTCAAATGATTTTAAGATGTGAGGAATTGTTTAAAATTCAAACAATACAACTGTCCTGATAAAACGCTGGCCGATAAGTTTGAACCGAATGAAAAATGAAACAAACCACGTTAGAAAATTTTAAGGACACATACACTGAAAGTTCAGATGATAAAATAAGCAGTAGATTAGATTATATTAGAAGGGCATTACAACGGTGACGAAATTGCTTGACGAACTAACTAACGAAAGCAATGTTCGTCATGGTGGAACAAATGATCGTTCAGCCTATCTGAGTACAGCCAGAATGATGTCCCACATTTTCTGCATATTACCTAACCCGTGTTTAATTTGCGATTTGTCCTCGGACACCGCTCAGTCCCTACTATGAAAGAACTCCATGGGGATCCGCAGTTCTCCCAGCTGTCGCCGAATGGGTGGCCTATGCCGTACGTCTCGAGTGTATAAGACATAATTTTTTGATCTTTTTTATGTGGATTTCTGCCCTCCCATATGGGCATGTCATCCCGATTCCCAGCGTCCCTTATGTTAATTCCACCCGGGTTTCCGATTGGTCTGCGCAACGCGTCAAGGATTTGTTGCGTGTTGCGAACCTCGGCCGGCTGCTTCCCCTTGTCCCTTCTTCTTCGAGAGGAGGAACCCTCTTGCACCTCGGTGTGTTGGTGCTGGCGGAGGCATGCGGAGACGCCCGCCTGCTTTCGCTCGCACTCCACTATATGGTGCGAGGAGGTGTGTGTTGGGCTTATCCTTGGACAACCGGAAGCGTGCCCTGCATCAATGCAAGATGCCCTTTGGTCGTTGAATAACACCGTGGCGTACTCGTGGTCCGCTTTTACGGCGTTAGTGGCACCACGAGAGTGTTGCTTCCCCGTTATCCCATGCAGAAGTATGAGATGTGGGTGGTACGTCTCCGGTCCACCGGTTGAAGTACCAAAGACCATTCATCCTCGGCCTTTTGTTACGAGTCTTCAAACTTCCCAAACCTCATTTCTAATGCCTTTTGTTTCGCCCTCCACGCCTTCCCATAGTTAATTGTGTAATCGATATCCGCTCGATCGCTCGAGATAATAGCACGGGCTCAAAACTCGTGTTCTCCACTATCTCTGCGTACATGATGTTCGCGACATACCGGATAACGAGTTCTGTGAGCCATCACTGCTTCCTCGATCATACATGTGTGTTGCTCAACCTTGAACATAGCCAATGGATGCCCCATTTGGGCTTGTACGCGTGCACTCTCCACGGACACCCATGGATCTCACACACCACGTCAGTAGCGACTTGGGGTTGATTTCTTAACCCCGAAAGTCCTTCTTAATGATAGAGCCCAATCTTTCACGGCATCTGCCGACGACCTCTTTTGTCGGGTAGATATCTTTGTTAAGCCTCACCTCATTATCGATTATCTTGCCAAGGCATGTGGTTGCTTTCATTGACAACTTGACCTATCAAATTGCTGCGTGCTCCACTCGGTACCGCACAGCGACTCCGCACCTCCATCTTCCTCATCCGACTCATCGTCGTCCTTCTCTTCGCTTCTGCTTGTACTCACGGTCTTCTTCTTCCATCCTAGTCGTTATTTCATCAATTTGCTCACCTTCGTCTACTAGTCCCCGCACTTCTTGTCCAACATTTTCATCATCCTCCCGAAACTCAACCTGTTCACCGCTTTGACAAATGATGTCATCGTTGCCTTGCTGAACATGCTTGCTCATGCTCGATCCCCCAATTTGGTGTCACCAAATCGAGCTCATTTTGAGGTCGATTGCACTCACCGCGCCCAAGCTAACTGGCGGGGGCAACATCCTCTCATATGCGCGCACTAAAAGCACCCGATTCCATCCCTTTGCTCTGCCGCCTCACATATGATCTCCACGATGAGGTTCCTTCACTCAACTAGCTCCCAAGAAAAGGGTCATTTCAAGATACTACATAGGCAAAATGCTTTCAACTCGTACTTCTCTTGTTCCATCCGAAAAGTATAATACAACCATTTCAACACGGAAGCAAATGTGCGCTCCTCAATCCTACTCAAACTTCTGTCCACATACTGCATGTTACTAAGATCTGCACCCTCCAAACCATGCATTACAACCCCATCTCCATAATAGATTCTAAATGGAACTCGTTCTGCCATATCTGCGAATCCATTCATTCACCCACAAATTAATTATTTTCCGTTTAAAATACTATAACGTAACATAACTATACCTACATGCTACAAAAATATATATCTAATCGTAAAAACATCTACATTTCTAATAATTCATATCGATGTACTAATATCTCGTAAAACATGTACATTCATTCCTAACAATATATACATATTGATGTACTTATATCTTAAAAAAAATATACATTCGCAACTACATTATCATCAATATGTACCATTATACTCCTATCCGTAAAAAATATCTAAATTTTCTAAACTACAACTACCTGTGACTTATCAATTTACCTAAAATTCTCTATTCGTAACCTATAGATTTACCTAGATCTATCCATAACCTATCAATTTACCTACATTTATCCCCTACATTTATCCATAACCTGCATCTAAAACTATTTCTAATCTACCACTATTTATCTCATAATTGCCCTAGTTCTAAAATTATTTCTAACATATCATAATTTACTACTAACAAAAGTAAACAACAGAAATTTACCGAGAAACAGTAGCGCAGAATCTCTCCCTCTTCCTTCTTTTCTCTCCTCTCCTCTTTCCTCTCTTCCTCTCCCTCTCTTCTCAAATCAGCCGAATGCCAACAAAGATGCAGGCGAAAGCCTTTATAAGCGTGTCGCCCGTTGGTCGGGCGACACGGGCCCGCGCCACCCGTGTCGCCCTACCATCAGTCGATTCTCTTACTGTCGCTCGTTCGCCGAGTGACACGGACTCCTTTCGCCCTTTCGCCAGGCGACACGCACCGTTTCGGCTACTTTCGCCCTTTCGCCGGGCGACACGAAGCCACGTCACCACCCGTCCACCCGGCCTCCTTTCGCCCGTGTATTTTTTCTATTTAGGCCCCTGTCGCACAGCCAACGGGCGACAGGTGTATATTTCTGAGATTTTTATTGTCGGTGGTATATTTTTGAAATTTCGAATAAAAAATGTATTATTAAAAAAAATTCCGTGAACTTTACATGCGAGGGAGGAGCCAACTCCGGCCTTGGGAGGAAGAGGTGCGTGTGTGAAGGAAGCTCCGGAGTTAACGGCGATGGCAAAAAGGAGTAATGATTTATCATAGTAGGGCATAGAGAGGAGCCTGGCATTTACCATGGTAAAGCTGGGACTAAACATTATTATAAAAATAATCGCTTAAATTAATTACAAACTTTACATCTAACTATTAAACTATATAGTCTAGAGGCTGCATACTACTTTAGAAGCATGGTTTCACTGTTGTTTGTAGAAGTACTATCCCCTGCAGGCCCTTGAGATGAGTCGGCCTGCTGACCCTTATAGCGGAAGAAGTAGGAGCACACGAGGAAGTAGCCGAAGTTGACAGCCCCAAACACGGCCATGGTGTAGTAGAAGTTGTCCAGCCTGCCGGCGTTGATGTCATCACTGACCCAGCCGGACTTGGCGTGCCGCCTCGTCCTCGCATTCACGATGTTCACCACGAGTGTGGCCAGGTAGCTGCTGGCACCCTGCGCGCAGTAGAACGCCGCGTTGCCGAGCGTCCGCATCTGCTCCGGGAACTGCGTGTTGTAGAACTCCATCTGCCCAACCATGCTGAACGAACCGGACACGCCCATCACCGCGAGCTGCGGCGCAAGGAGGAACACTGATATCGGCGACTTACCGCCGTGGTCCAGCGCGGAGTCCTGCGCCTGCGCTCCACCACGGCGGCGACCACGAACGCCAGCACTCCGACCACGATCCCGACGCCCTGCCTCTGGAGCAAGGTGAGGCCCCCTTCCGCCTTGGTCAGCCGCTTCGCGACGGGGGCGATGAGCAGGTCGTAGACAGGCGCGAAGAGCGCCACGGAGAGGTAGAATATGGCGACGATCGAGAACGCCGGGATGGTGAAGCTCTTGCCCATGTGGAGGTCCATGGTTAAAGCCTGGAGGAATGTGTAGTTGATCATCTCTGTCACCAGGATGAACCATACCACGCCGGAGATCCATATGGGGATGACCTTTACAAGGCACTTCACCTCCTCCACCTGCTGAACGCTGCATAGGTTCCACGGCCTCGACGCGGAGCCGTCGGGCCGTATCTCGTCGGCGTCGGTCACAATGGCCGCCTTGTTCAGACAGCTGAGATTCGACGTGAGGGGGAGCTTGAAGACGCGGCCGTTCCCGGAGTCCGGAGGGTTGTACAAGACAGCCTCCTGCTGCCGCGCGTTGTCCGAGTGGGGCAGCCGGAGCCTACACTTCCGGCACGACGCGACTATGACCCGCGCGACGCTCGAGAATATGCTGCCCTCAGGCGGCACGTAGACGTAGAACGGCGTGCCGACGAGGAACACGACGACGGTGACGAGCATGAGCCCCGTGGGGATGGCGAAGCCGAGGCCCCAGCTGACCTTGTCTTCGATGTAGACGATGAAGGTGAGCGTCAGGAACGTGGCCATCATGATGGTGGCGTAGTACCAGCTGTAGAAGCGCTTTATCCCTTCCTTGTGCCGCTCGTTGCTCTGATCGAATTGGTCGGCGCCGAACGGCAGGCTAGTCGGGTTCGTTCCGGCGGCGGACATCACAAGTAGCCCCATTCCGATGTAGAGCACGGCACGGTGGAGGCCCGACGGGCTGGCGCACGTGCCGGCTTGCCTGGCCAGGTCGCTGCACGGCGGCGGTTTGAGCTGACGGATTGTTGCAGACAGGGTGATGACCACCATTGCCTGCATCACATCGATCGCAAGATGGTCAGCCATTTCTTGTGAATATTTTGAACCCTTGGTAGCTGCGTATTGCTCTGTCTATATATATTGAGATGTTCGCGCGTCACTTACAATAATGCCGAATACAATTCCGAACATAAGGGTTCGGAATCTGCCCCAGAATGCATCGGCGATGAAGGCTCCAACCGCCGGCGAGAAGCTGAGGAAGCCATTAAAGATGTTGGTCACGTTTGTTGCCGTGTTCTGCTTCATGTTGTAACGCTTTATCAAGTAATTCGCGAGGGGCAAGCTGAACGAATTGGACGCCATGGAAGCTGCCGCGAAGAACCCTGCATATATGCACGTATCGCAGAACATGCGATTGAAATCGAAGTGAGAGATGTGGTACGGAGCATTGTAAACATGTCAGTTCATCCTAT
Organism: Guadua angustifolia; assembly: GCA_036346375.1. NCBI lineage: Eukaryota > Viridiplantae > Streptophyta > Magnoliopsida > Poales > Poaceae > Guadua > Guadua angustifolia. The sequence goes on along the minus strand of JAYEVE010000812.1, from coordinate 71,004 downwards.
GATTAAAACACGCGTGGAGGAAAAAAGTTCTAACGTGCTTATACCATAGTCACATGCATCAATTTTGTTTTCCCCCTCATGATTAAGTCTTACCTTGAAGAAGTGATTGACCAAAAGAAGCAAAATACGACATTGCAATTCTTGTCATGGATCAACGAATAGAAAAAGGAAATGGATTATTCATTGAAGAAACATAACAAGGGCTAAAACTCTCTGGACTTTTAATGGGTCTTGAAAAGTTGTATATATATACTTGATACAAGAATCCTAGTATATATGTTTTCTATGACAGTGGACATTCATCTTCGGATCATTGTTTATCTAAGCGCACATTTAAGTCATGCACTCATGCCAATGGATATCAAAGAAGTTACTTGTACCTAATCGATCCTTCCAGTCGCAAAAGAAAATTGTGTTGGTTTTGTACTTACATATAGTCAAACATTATAAACTTTTGTGATCAATATCTCTTTGAATATTTAGACCGGACGACATATGAAAATGACACATATAGATTTCTCTCGAAAAGTATATATTTTCGTAATATTATAACTTTATTAGGTTTTATAAATAAATTATAATAGAAATGAGTAGTCAAATTGGGAACTGTGATGTTTAAGATGATTTCCTTTTGTGACATGAAGGGGTAAGTTCTATTTAATTATTATGTTAAAAATTGCCTTGTTGCTATATTAAGGATATCACATAAGTAATTGTGATTTATACTGTAATAGCAACAAATGAAATGTAATAGTGAAGATGAAGGAGTACTTGCAACATTGCAACCGATCAGTATTCGCCGTATACTCCGAGAAGGGAGAGAGAACGAAATCAAGAAAAGTGAGATACTCTTATTTGTTCCTAAGTGAGATGCTGAAGATGATGTAGAGAGAGACCGATCATGAAGGCGACGGCTCTCCATCCTCTCGCCTTCCGCGTGGCCTCCGCTCCTCCGCAGCCGCCGGCCTCTTCCTCCACGAGGCTACCGGCCTCTGGCCGCCGCCGCCGCGACACGCTTGCCGTGCGATCCATGGATGCTACTCGACGTCCACCCTCACACATATCTAGCTAGCTTGCTGCTGCCTTCAATTCTTTCCTGAACTGGATCAGATGTGTAGCTAGGGTGGAGATATGGGTGCCGATCCAGCTAGCATAGTGCACCAGTATTTGTACCGGTGTGTTCTGAGAAAAGTAAGCAGGACATCACTTGACTTAATCCTCATCTTCCAACACATTTCTCTCGCTCGGGTGCTTCGTTGAAACGAAAGCGCGTAAGCAACGGGCAACGTTCCTCGCCGTTTCCTCTCGTCCGGCCATTTCTCCAAGTCTCTGCACTACAGGAAAATGAAGTATTTGGGCCGGCCTCAAATTTTTTGTCCGCTAAAAATAGACCAACGTAAATAACTGAGTAATTTCATCGGTCCGATACATTTATTTTCATCGATATCCGTGACAAGGCCGACGAAAATATTTGAGTCATCACGCCCAGGGTTTTCCAAATTTTTTTGGATTATTTCCGTCCATCTAGACCGATGAAACTAGGACACGTTACAAGGCCTAGCTATTTTCGTTGGTCAAGCTGATGAAAATAGGACACGTGGTGGGGCCTAGCAATTTTCGTCGGCCTGGGTAAGCTAGCGAATCATATGGCAGAGTAAGCTACATATGATTCTTACAACGTAGGGAGTATCTCATACAATAGAGGGTATGCACATGTAGTATACGAGTATATAAGACTAGTTAGGTGGTATTTACATTTTTTAGAGGTGGTATGTACATTTTTAGACATACTCATTTTTATGTTCATATATAAAAGTATTTACAAAATACGCTAAAAACTATGTACTCCTTTACAATTTTTCATATGGTTCATCTTGGAATATTTTATATTTAGTATATGAGTGTAGCCAAAGTGATAAAAGAGTATTTCAAGTTTGTTTAAATGGTATTTCGAAGGTGGGAGTAACTACACCCGGGAGTAAAATATATTTTTCCTACACACACATATATATAGAAATTTAGTGGCGTTAATTTCTTTTGTGATTCAGACTCTGCATCTCTAGGGTTTTAAACAACACGAATTTCACGTTCCTGTGTTACTAATTTTTTTTTGAAAGAAACGGCAGGAGCTCTGCCATGCATTAAAAATAGGAGAAATGTGCCACCGCAAGCAAAAGATACAAAGACACGAAGGCAGGAGATAAAAGACAGATGAAAACACTAACACTAGGCGGAAACTTTAAGAGAAAGAAAGAACGGACTAGAAGACCCGACCACATGGCTGAAAAGACCTGACCCATGGTTGATAAGACCTGACCACAGCGCTTAGGAACGGACTAAAAGACGGGAACCTCCGTTATGCGAGCTTTGATGAAGTGTTCCGCATCCTGTCTGGAGATCTGATACAAGGGGTCCCCCGCTTCGCTTGAACTCCGCTTTGCTCACTGCGCGCCGATCCCTGTGAGAACCTCTCCTCATCTTGTGCTTGCGAACTGCATCTGGTCCTTGTCACCTAGGCTAAAGAGTCGTCATTCTAATGTGCCCTCTTTCTGGCCTGTACATCTTGAATGATGCGGGCAAAAACCGCATTAGCAGGCTGATTTATGTTGTCGAAAATTCTCGTATTCCTTTCCTTCCACAAATTCCATAGGGTATATATCAGAGCCCCGTCCACCTGCTTCCTAGAAGGTGTAATCACTTTCCGTGGGATGAGATGCCACCAATGTGAAACCGTAAGTCCTGCGTGTGGAATGGGTGAAGACATTTGCATGTGGGAGAAGACCCTGGACCACACCTGGTTTGCGAAAGGGCATCGAAGAAAAAGATGCGTCGTCGTTTCCGGCTCTAAGCCACAAAGAGGACAATAGAGAATGAGGCCAGCCCCTCGTCGCCAACCTATCCGCTGTGAGCAACCTGTCTTGGAGGAATAACCAAGCAAAGAATTTGCATTTGTTTTTCGCGCTCGCCTTCCAAACTCTGCTGTAGTTGTTGTCCGGCATGGATCCCTGGAACTGAACCCTGTACGTTGACCTTGCGGAATAGTGCCCATCTGAAGTCCATTTCTAGATTATGTCATCTTCCATGTTGGTGTGAAGGTTGACCTGTTGAATGGCCTGCCATAATAAGTAGAACTCGTGGAGCTGAATAGCAGATGTGATCCTCCTAAGCGGGGTGATCCATGAGTCATTTGTTAGCTCATCATGAACCGAATTCATCCTTCTCCGCACTATGAGATAGCAGTTGGGCACGATGTCTTTTGGAGAATGGCCATTGAGCCAGTGGGAAGACCAGAACCTGGCTGTCCTTCCATCTCCTAGCCAGATGGTAGTGCTTGCTCGGAAAAGCGATCGATCTACATGATCGCACAGCGACCCCATTCGATCCCTAGGGTTCCGGTGGATTTTCTATTGTTGCCACAACCAACGGACCCGTAGCGCCCGACCAAACGTTTCTCGGTCTTTGATTCCAAGACCCCCTAGAACTTTTGGTCTGCAAACCATTTTCCAGTTCACCAAACAGTGGCCACCTGTGCAGGGGCATCACCCCTTCAGATAAAATTCCTCCTGATCCTGTCCAGTCTCTTGACTGCCCAAGTAGGGAAAGGCAGAACCAATAGATAATAAATGGCGAGAGCAGTGAACACTGAATCTGCTAGAATAAGGCGAGCTGCCCTGGAAAGGAGCCGTCCTTTCCAACCTGCTAATCTTGCACCTGCCCTGTCTAAAATCCACTGGATGTCTGCTTTCTGAAGCTTAGAAGGACGCAGCGGTAACCCAAGGTATTTGCACGGAAAAGCCTTTAGCTGAGCAGGGAAGCCCTGTAGAATGCTTGGCAAGTCTATGCCCTGGCATCCGATGGCGAAGATTTCCGATTTGAGCATGTTTGTCTGTAAGCCTGTCGCTTCTCCAAAAATCGATAGAGCTACTGCGATGGCATTCAATTCATGCGAGGTTGGATTGGCGAAGATGGCCACATCATCAGCATATAGAGAAACTCGCCTGTCGACCGGCAAAGGAGCTATCATGTCATATAATGCCGCTTTAGCCATGATGTGAAATAAGGGGTCAATGGTCAGAATGAATAGTATCGGTGACAGCGGGTCTCCTTGCCGAAGCCCTCTCCTGTGACGAAGGGTATCTCCTGGTGAGCCATTTAGAATGATCTTGGAGCTAGGAGGAAGACATTAGGATTATAGAGATCCAATCTCTCCACCGTTGAAAAATGGACAGTTTGGACCAAAGTCATATAGACATATTCTGAGCCCTTTTAGAAGCGAGATATTCTGAAGAGCCAAAGAGCGCGTATCTATATTATTTATGTGTGGACTCTGCGTCGTTCTTATGGTAGAAATTTACCTACCAATCAGGGCTCAATGATTTCGCTAGCTTACTCTGCCATATGATTTCGCTAGCTTACTCTGCCATAAAACGGTTGATATCTTTTGATACTAGTTTAATAGATAGCTCGGTAACTACCAAAAATGGTAAAATGTCTCGAGAAAGAATAAAAACAAACGAATACAACATGGCACGTGAACTTTACATGCGAGGGAGGAGCCAACTGAGGAAGAGGTGCGTGTGTGAAGGAAGCTCCGGCGAGGGCGCGCGGCTGCGCAATGCAGTCGTGCCGCGGGGGGTGGGGGGGAGCTTCCGCGAGGGCGGCTGCCAAGAGCCGCAGTAGCCGGTTGGTGGCTATGAGCAACAGCAGCCGAGCATTCAGCTTGATTTGATTAGGTCAACGCGATGATTAGTTGTATTTCGTTTCGTCTTGATCCAGTTGTTCTTTTATCCTGCTTCAACGAAGTTGTCCTGCCAGGCGTTATCCGTGAGGATCAATAAACATATCAGAATGTTGCGCATTTGCTGACGTGCATGAATCAGTACAAGTAGCATACCTTGTTTCAACATGTACTCTATTAATTAGTTGCATGCATGCATCATTAATAGGACAAGAATGGATTAGTGCTTGCCTCTCAATTTATATCCAAAACTGCAACCCACATGAATGAAATAGAATCTATTTCTTTTATCATAATCGGACTCTTCATTCTAAACTTCCTTAATGTACAATTTTTTCAAACTAGCCTTGTTTGGAAGCAATGTATTTCAAAACTAAAGTTGATATACTATAGTTTGCAATTGTTTTGTCATGAATACCAAGGTTTTACCAAACTCCTTTAAAACCATGGTATATTTTGGAACTACCAACTGTTTGGATGCAATATCACAAACCATGGTATTTGAGTGGAAATAGACAAGAAGCTAGCCAAAACCATGAAAACTTTGGGTTAGAGTGGAGTTTCAAATACTCCAAAAATACCATGGTATCTACTAAACCATGGTTTTTAATACAGAGTTTTTGACATGGTAACCAAACACCTCATGGTATAAAATACCATGATATTCTTAGAAACTATAGTATTACCTAGAAACTATAAAAATACGTTACTTCCAAACAGAGCCTCAAACTTTCCTATTAGACAATCGTACCAACGCTGGCGTTTTTCCAAAACTCATACGACAGCATCACGTAAGTACTTCAGATCTCCTTGCGTCCGGCTGCAACTCTGCAAGCTAGACGCTGCTAGGTAGTACACGTGTTCCGCGACAGAACATAATGCTAGCCTGAACCTTGCGACACTTGCTTGGAATCAATGCGCAGCATGTGAAATGCGTTCTAGAATCTAGATTTTAGCGAGCTAGATAGTTGGTGACGACGATTACCTAGTGGCTAGCCAAGGGAGATTCACATAAATTATTTGGTCTTTCTAGCTATTATTCAAGGAGTTGAGCTACCCATGAGGGTCCCTCTAGGCTCTAACCACCCGAAATCCAAGTAGGATATTATTTTGCAGTTCAAGGACGACAGCAACAAGCACCGGCACTGCACGTCGTGGAGGAGGAAGGGAAGCTGGTCCGCCACTGTAAAACAACACATAAATAACATTTTATTTGGGACGGTTTTTTTAAAATCGTCATAAATAGTATTATCAGTGACGGTTTTTTAAAAAAATAGTGGGAAGATTATTTGTGACGGTTTTTATTTAGAATTGTCACAAATAATGCATTATCAGTGACGGTTTTTCTTTGAAACTACCACAAATACATCTATGACGGTTTTAATCAAAAATCGCCACTGATAATGTGAGTATCTCGTGGCGGTTTTAGCGAAAAACCGCCATCGATATGTGAGCATCGATGGCGGTTTTTGGCTAAAACCGCCACTGATAATGTTATTGTGGTGGTTTTAATTTGAAACCGCCACAAATACTAAAAAAGAGAAAATTTTAAATATTACTAATTATCTCTCCTGCTTTCTAATTTGAAAGAATTGAAATTAAATAATATTACATTTGAAATAATTGGAACTAATATTCCATTTGCAATAATAAAAAAGAATGACCGAAACAGATTCAAAACTTCGGAGACCATTTTAAGGCCCTAAATGACGTTTTTTTTATAATTTCGTTGCCGTGCACGTACTCGTACAAACCATCAGGATCCGACAATCTGATTTTGGCACACATGAAATTCGGGTGCTACTTTTCGTTATTTTTCAAACGAGCCAAAGAACGTTCCAATCGGAGTTACGAGTCAAAAGTTATGGATATTTTAACAAAAATGCTCAGATTTCATATTTGCAAACTAGAATCGGTGCTCAAAAAAATATAATCGGAGAGCTCATCGTGTGATGATTCCGGAAAGCACAAGAACACCAAAATTGAAAGTACGAGTCAAAAGTTACAGTGTTTTTACGAGTTTTATGAATAATAATGGTACATATATTGCAAGCATAATTAATAGTCAAAAGTATGAAAAATAAATTTGAAAGTTTCAAATTTTGCTTGTTACCTCTATAGTGTGCTAATTTGAAATAATTGGAAATCAGTGTTCTGATACTTCACGGGGTTAAGGGGAGGAGGAACGCATTATATATCAGATGTTATCATATTACCACTAAAGTACTAAATCTTGTAAGAGCTCTGGAGTTAAGCGTGCTTGGAGGAGAATAGTATTAGGATGGATGACCTTCTAGGGAAGTCTTCTCTAATTTAATATTTTTAAAATGCTAGCTAAAAAAAACACTAATGATAATATTATTAATGGCACTGGTAATCCACTGATAATTTTCAATTATCAATAGCACTATTACTATATCAGTGATGGTTTTTACTGATAGCAGTTACGAATCATCATTGATGTGTATTTTTCTAATAGAGATGACGCTTTCGAGCATTCATGTCGAAGAGGACGGTGCTCTAGGTGGACACCTCGTGCGTCAAACGCAAGCGCAAGGTCCTTCAGGCTGCCTCTGGGTCGAACGTATGATCAAATTAAGAAAGCAAACTAATTCTTGATTCCTACATAGGCGGAGCCAGGGGGGTGGTGGTGTGGCCTAGGTCCTGCCATTGGTCCATAAAAAGAGCGTATATTTTACAATGTTTTTAGAATATGAGGGCTCGTAAATATTAACTATCACCTTTTTGTGAAATAATAAGTGTTACGTTCTCTAAATCCTTACAAGTTACATATTGTACTTACTATATATTAAATTTTGAATATCAATCATTAGTAGAGATTCACTTCATTCTTAGGCCCCCTTTTTTAAAAATTTCTGGCTCCGCTGCTAGATTCCTATGTAGTCGACTATTAAATGTGTCCAATTTTGCTGTCAGCGTTGACAAGATCGAGATCGACTTGGATAATAGCATGATGACGGTGACCAGCAGCGTGGACCCAGTGGACGTGATCGTGTAGATGACGATCGAAGTCCGGGAAGCGCGCGGACGTCGTCACCATCCGGCCGTGGTCCAAGCCGGAGGAGAAGAAACCCGAGCCGCAGAAGCCGCCCGAGCAGCAGCAACAAGAGAAGAAGTATTCGTCGGCCACAGAGAAGAAAGCGCCTGAGCCGCCGGTGATGGTGTACGTCCATCACATCCCCTCGTGGCTAGCCTACGAGCGGACGGTATTCTACCAGCAGGTCACCCACCCTGCTCTTTGAAGATTACACAAATATTAAAACATAAATAAAACAATAAATATTGATTACTTACTCTTTCGTTTCCTTTAAAATTTATGTAACTTATATTAGAAAGCAAAGCATAGAAGCACCTAAGAGCTTATGTTATTTTATCTAACTAGCATATTTACCCGCGCAATTGTGCATCTACACATTACGACATAGTTGTTTTTGATATACAACTCTATTTTCTATAATTGAAATACAAATTGTATTTGTTATATAATTCTAATATCTATATATGATTAATTTGTCTCGTTTCAATCTAACCCCAGCAAAATAAGTGGTGAAGATTATTCTCCTTTCTTAGTTTTTTTTCTTTTTAGAATTATTGTGGAATTTTCTTGCCTATAAAACGAATGAGATGCTTTGAATATCACATGCTGTTTTCATTTATATAGATAACTTCACAGATGATTCAACAAACAGTCGAAGAATTATGATAATCTAGAGCTCCTTTATTACACATACATATGCTTTCTTTCCTCTGGGTGATCGTACCCCTGAACTTAATCAAAGCTCCACAGGATCACTCGATCGATCAGATGTTCAGAGATGGGTGCGTGCCGATCGAATGCACTGCTATAGTGCTATGCAAACTCCTCCCGCGTGCTTCATTGAAACGGAAAGTAGGCAACACAACATTCTTTGTTTTCCTGTTGATGAGTGCATGACAAGCTGACAATGGGTTGAACTGGGATTGGTCTCCGCTTGCGGCGTGCGTGGACTTTTCGCGGGGCTAACTTTGTTGATGGCTTGCCGCCGCAAAGGCAGACGTACTGTCAACTTCACGCAAAAGCTAGCTAATTAGTTAATTAGCTGTTCAACCTGTAGAATTTTGTTGGGACAGTAGATGATTATAACGATGGATATGTGTAATCCCGATCTTACGTGGAACGTGCACAAGGTATAGATAGAACGAGTCATGGTCCATATATTTGGTGAAAACCACCAATTCCATGAAAACTCCGTGAAAACCACCTATAGAAGTTTTGAAAAATTCTTAAAAATTATCACATGTAGGGAGGTGAAACTCAATCGCATTTGAAAGATAATGCATTGAGTTTCAACTTCAAATTTTGCAGATTGTAGAGGTTCACCTCCCTACATATGGTAACCTTGAGAATTTTTCAAAACTTCTACAGGTGGTTTCACGGAGTTTTTATGGAATTGGTGATTTTCACTAAATATTTCGTATATATATATATATATATATATATGAAGTCTCTTTTCTACTCCGGAGTAGTTACTCTCTATACCGTATCTTACAATGTAGAGAGTATCTCGTACAATAGAGGGTATGTACGTGTAGTATACGAGTATATAAGACTAGTTAGGTGGTATTTACATTTTTTAGACATACTCCTTTTTATGTTCATATATAAAAGTATTTACAAAATACGCTAAAAACTCTATACTCCTTTACAATTTTTCATGTGGTTCATCTTGAAATATCTTATATTTAATATATGAATGTAGTCAAAGTGATAAAGGAGTATTTCAAGTTTGTTTAAATGGTATTTCAAAGGTAGGAATAACTACACCCGGGAGTAAAAGATATTTTTCCTATATACACACACACACACATATATATATATATATCTAGAAATTTAGTGGTGTTAATTTCTTTTGTGATTCGACTCTGCATCTCCAGGGTTTTAAACAGCACGAATTTCACATTCCTATGTCACTAAATTGAAAAATGGACAGTTTGGACCAAAGTCATAGACATATTCCGAGCCCTTAGAAGGGAGATATTATGAGGAGCCAAAGGGCACGTATCTATATTATTTATGTGTGGACACTACGTCGTTCTTATGGTGAAAATTTACCTACCAATCAGGGCTCAATGATTTCGCTAGCTTACTCCTGCCGTATGATTCTCAGTAATGCAAATCATTGGTGTGTAGTTATGTTCGGTCATTCTGCTTAAAATGATCCACAAATGAGTTTTTTTTCCCTAACGGAGGGGCCATGGTAACACCAAGTGAAATTTGTTGTGGTCATGTGGAGTGTAAACACTAGCGAGTTACAGAGTTTCCGAGGCACTACAAGACAAAAGTAGCATTTCAAATAACACAAGATATGAGAGTAGTTAGTAAAGAAAAAAAATCATGTCAAACAGAACATGGAAAAAGGAGAGTTTTTACTATTCTTGAGAGCAACGAGTACCACCCACCAAATTATCATAAAACTTTTGCTACCCCTTGGTAGTTTCATCCTTAAAATAAGAGCTCTTTTATAGTGGATTAAAATCAATATAAAACGTCTATTCCTTTTAATCTAATGGTTGAAATCAATTTAGACCTAGTTATATTACCACATTTACACTACAAGGATGGATATTTTCCCCGAGTGTTTTCCACACTCAGGATAGGGGTAAAACACTCGGGATACCCTATCCCGAGTGGGCACACTCGACGTATTGCACTCGGTGTTATTTTATCGGGAAAAACTGGCTATGCCGAGTGTACTCTCGAGGAAAAAAATATACACCTGAGTGCACTCTCGGGATAGCGCTAGGATTGAGGACCGCCTGCGTGGCTGACAAGGCAGCGACACATCAACATCTATCCCGAGTGCACTCTCGGGATAGGTGGCGGCGGGGTCTATGCCGAGTGCACACTCGGGATAGGTGGCGGCGGGGTCTATCCCGAGTGCACTCTCGGGATAGGTGGCAGACCCTGGCCACAAAACAGCCAGCTCAAATTATCAATTCACAATTCAATAATAACAATCACATCGACAATTCACATACACATTTCAGTAATATTTCAAGCCACAATTGTACATTCCGAGAGTACACTCGGGATAGATGCCTTTGTCCGAGAGCCATCTACAGCGAGAGTACACTCGGTATTGAGTTATCTACGCCGAGTGTGCACTCGGCTTGTTATTTTCACACTCGGCTCAAAACTGAATTCTTGTAGTGTTAGTATTAGTAGTAAAATTCATAGAGAAGTAAAAGGGTAAAAAAAAATTCCGTCATACTATCTGTTCTCTACGGTAAAACACTTCCTGTGATTCTGATGGATAGCAGATAAATGGGTAAGAAGCCTCTAAAGATCACCAGGTATTCGATGAATCCAAAACTGTGAACGAATTAGGAAAAATCTAAAAGACCCTTGATGAATAGATAGGAAAAGTCTAAAATACCCTTGAGGAATGGATGATTAGATTTCATTATACGACCACTACTTGCTATCTGTGTTATCCACTGTAAAATTTTCTCTAAAATAAAACTGTTGATATCTTTTGATGCTAGTTTAATAGATAGTTCGGTAACTACCAAAAATGGTAAAATGTCTCGAGAAAGAATAAAAACAAACGAACACAACATGGCACGTGAACTTTACATGCGAGGGAGGAGCCAACTCCGGCCTTGGGAGGAAGAGGTGCGTGTGTGAAGGAAGCTCCGGCGAGGGCGCGCGGCTGCGCAATGCAGTCGTGCTCGGGGGGCTGCTTCCGCGAGGGCGGCGGCCAAGAGCCGCAGTAGCCGGTTGGCTATGAGCAACAGCAGCCGAGCATTCAGCTTAATTTGATTAGGTTAACGCGATGATTGGTTGTATTTCGTTTCGTCTTTGTGATCTCTTGTGAACCAGTTGTTCTTTTATCCTGCTTTCAACGAAGTTGTCCTGCTAGGCGTTATCCGTGAGGATCAATATACATATCAGAATGTTGCATATGTGCTTACGTGCATGATCGAATCAGTACAAGTAGCATACCTTGTTTCAACATGCATTAATTAGTTGCATGCATGCATCATTAATAGGACGAGCATGGATTAGTGCGGTCAAGATAAATGGAGCTAGCACCTCCAGTTTCTTTGCCTGGCTAGGTCTCGGGTTGTTGGCTGTTGCGTGACAAACGTCTTGCGGATGCCGCGGCGCACGAGCATCCTAGCGCTAGGATTAGGGCCACCATTCCCTTGTGACAAACGTCTTGCGTGACATCGCTCGCAGAGGCTGCGAGAGAAAAGAAGAATTACGCAAAAGATAAATATTTGACATGTAGGCCAGCCTTGTCGGTGAGAAGGGTAAGTAGATAGAAGATACAATCTAACATACATGGGCCACCTTTATTAGCGAGTGAAAGGCTGTTATGGCCATTATGGGAAAATCTAAAAGCGCAACAACAGCTTGACCACGGAGTTAACGGCGATGGCAAAAAGGGTGTAAGGACTTACCACAGTAGGGCATAGAGAGGAGCCTGACATTTACCATGGTAAACCTGAGACTAAACATTATTATAAAAATAATCGCTTAAATTTATTACAAACTTTACATCTAACTATATAGTCTAGAGGCTGCAGAGTGCAGACTACTTTAGGAGCGTGGTTTCACTGTTGTTTGTACAAGTACTATCCCCTGCAGGCCCTTGAGATGAGTCGGCCTGCTGACCCTTATAGCGGTAGAAGTAGCAGCACACGAGGAAGTAGCCGAAGTTGACAGCCCCAAACACGGCCATGGTGTAGTAGAAGTTGTCCAGCCTACCGGCGTTGATGTCATCACTGACCCAGCCGGACTTGGCGTGCCGCCTCGTCCTCGCATTCACGATGTTCACCACGAGTGTGGCCAGGTAGCTGCTGGCACCCTGCGCGCAGTAGAACGCCGCGTTGCCGAGCGTCCGCATCTGCTCCGGGAACTGCGTGTTGTAGAACTCCATCTGCCCAACCATGCTGAACGAACCGGACACGCCCATCACCGCCAGCTGCGGCGCAAGGAGGAACACTGATATCGGCGACTTACCGCCGTGGTCCAGCGCGGAGTCCCTGCGCCTGCGCTCCACCACGGCGGCGACCACGAACGCCAGCACTCCGACCACGATCCCGACGCCCTGCCTCTGGAGCAAGGTGAGGCCCCCTTCCGCCTTGGTCAGCCGCTTCGCGACGCGGGCGATGAGCAGGTCGTAGACAGGCACGAAGAGCGCCACGGAGAGGTAGAATATGGCGATGATCGAGAACGCCGGGATGGTGAAGCTCTTGCCCATGTGGAGGTCCATGGTTAAAGCCTGGAGGAACGTGTAGTTGGTTATCTCTGTCACCAGGATGAACCACACCACGCCGGAGATCCATATGGGGATGACCTTTACAAGGCACTTCACCTCCTCCACCTGCTGAACGCTGCATAGGTTCCACGGCCTCGACGCGGAGCCGTCGGGCCGTATCTCGTCGGCGTTGGTCACAATGGCCGCCTTGTTCAGACAGCTGAGATTCAACGTGAGGGGGAGCTTGAAGACGCGGCCGTTCCCGGAGTCCGGAGGGCTGTACAAGACAGCCTCCTGCTGCCGCGCGTTGTCCGAGTGAGGCAGCCGGAGCCTACACTTCCGGCACGACGCTACTATGACCCGTGCAACGCTCGAGAATATGCTACCCTCAGGCGGCACGTAGACGTAGAACGGCGTGCCGACGAGGAACACGACGAATGTGACGAGCATGAGCCCCGTGGGGATGGCGAAGCCGAGGCCCCAGCTGACCTTGTCTTCGATGTAGACGATGAAGGTGAGCGTCAGGAACGTGGCCATCATGATGGCGGCGTAGTACCAGCTGTAGAAGCGCTTTATCCCTTCCTTGTGCCGCTCGTTGCTCTGATCGAATTGGTCGGCGCCGAACGGCAGGCCAGTCGGGTTCGTTCCGGCGGCGGCCATCACAAGTAGCCCCATTCCGATGTAGAGCACGGCACGGTGGAGGCCCGACGGGCTGGCGCACGTGCCGGCTTGCCGGGCCAGGTCGCTGCACGGCGGCGGTTTGAGCTGACGGATTGTTGCAGACAGGGTGATGACCACCATTGCCTGCATCACATCGATCACAAGATGGCCAGCCATTTCGTGTGAATATTTTGAACCCTTGGTACCTGTGTATTGCTCTGTCTATATATATAAATTGAAATGTTCGCGCGTCACTTACAATAATGCCGCATACAATTCCGAACATAAGGGTTCGGAATCTGCCCCAGAATGCATCGGCGATGAAGGCTCCAACCGCCGGCGAGAAGCTGTACATGCCATTAAAGATGTTGGTCACGTTTGTTGCCGTGTTCTGCTTCATGTTGTAACGCTTTATCAGGTAATTCGCGAGGGGCACGACGAACGAACTAGTCGCCATGGAAGCTGCCGCGAAGAACCCTGCATATATGCACGTATCGCAGAACATGCGATTGAAATCGAAGTGAGAGATGTGGTACGGAGCATTGTAAACATGTCAGTTCATCCTATGATTAGAACACACAGGTGGAGGAAAAAAGTTCTAACGTGCTTATACCATAGTCACATGCATCAATTTTGTTTTTCTCCCCTCATAATTAAGTCTTACCTTGAAGAAGTGATTGACCAAAAGAAGCAAAATACGACATTGCAATTCTTTTCATGGATCGACGAATAGAAAAAGGAATTGGATTATTCATTGAAGAAACATACAAGGGCTAAAAATCTCTGGACTTCTAGTGGGTCTTGAAAAGTTGTGTGTGTCTATATATATATATATAGTTTTGCTACCGTGCTTTGCAAAGCCCAGATCTCCCCGTGCTTCGGGATGGTTTGCGAAATCCGGACAAAAATGTTCGATCCGAACCGTCCATCTTCTTCATCTTGTTGAAATGTAGGTATAGACCAAATTTCGTATTTTTTTGAATTTGTTTACTATTTATTTTGCAGATTTTAGAAAATACAAAACAAATAGTAAACAAATTCAAAAAAAATATGAAATTTGGTCTATAACTACATTTCAACAAGATGGAGAAGATGGACGGTTCGGGTCGAACATTTTTGTCACGGATTTCGCAAACCATCCCGAAGCACGGGGAGGATCTATGCTTTGCAAAACACGGTAGCAAAACTCTCTCTCTATATATATACACACACTTGATACAAGAATCTTAGTATATATGTTTTCTATGACAGTGGACATTCTTCTTCGGATCATTGTTTATCTAAGCGCACATTTAAGTCATGCACTCATGCCAATGGATATCAAAGAAGTTACTTTCCTTGTACCTAATTGCTCCCTCCAGTTACAAAAGAAAATTGTTTTGGTTTTGTACTTACATATAGTCAAACATTGTAAACTTTTGTGATCAATATCTCTTTAAATATTTAGATTGGACAACATATGAGAATGACACATGTAGATTTGTCTCGAAAAGTATATATTTTCATAATATTATAACTTTATTAGGTTTTATAAATAAATTATAATAGAAATGAGTAGTCAAATTGGGAACTGTGATGTTTAAGATGATTTCCTTTTGTGACCTGAAGGAGTAAGTTCTATTTATTATGTTAAAAATTGCCTTGTTGCTATATTAAAGATATCACATAAGTAATTGTGATTTGTACTGTAATAGCAACAAATGAAATGTAATAGTGAAGATGAAGGAGTACTTGCAACATTGCAATCGATCAGTATTCGCCGTATACACCGAGAGTTAAGGGAGACAGAACGAAATCAAGAAAAGTGAGATATTCTTATTTGTTCCTAAGTGAGATTCTGAAGATGATGTAGAGAGAGACCGATCATGAAGGCGACGGCTCTCCATCCTCTCGCCTTCCGCGTGGCCTCCGCTCCTCCGCTGCCGCCGGCCTCTTCCTCCACGAGGCTACCGGCCTCTGGCCGCCGCCGCCGCCGCGACACGCTTGCCGTGCGATCCATGGATGCTAGTGCTACTCGACGTCTAGCTAGCTTGCTGCTGCCTAGCTTCTTTCCTGAACTGGATCAGATGTGTAGCTAGAGTGGAGATATGGGTGCCGATCCAGCTAGCATAGTGCACCAGTATTTGTACCGGTGTGTTCTGAGAAAAGTAAGCAGGAAATCACTTACCTTAATCCTCATCTTCCAACACATTTCTCTCGCTCGCGTGCTTCGTTGAAACGAAAGAGCGTAAGGAACGGCCAACGTTCCTCGCCGCGGTTTCCTCTCGTCCGGTCATTTCTCCACGTCTTTGCTTGCGGAGGGCATGCATGTAAACGGGATGAAATCACATCGATCATCGTACGGTTGTATCCACTGCAAATTTGTTGCAACTACGTAACGTACGTAGCCACCGTCACCCATATATGCGTTTCCTTTGAACCAAACTCTAACAAAACGCTAGTAACTTCTTAGTATATGTATGTGTATACACACACAATTACTCCCTCCGGTCACAAATAGTTGTCATTTTATACATCGACATAGTCCCGAAAACTCAATTTTGACAATTATTTTCTATTGTAATATATTTAAAAAATCCAATAAAATTATAATATTACAAAAGTAAGTTTCAAGATGAATCTACACATGATTTTCATGCATCCAATCTAAATATTTAAAAAGATATAGCTAAATTTTAAAATTAACTATGATTGCATGTTTCCCAAACTAACAAGTTTTTATGAATCGAAAGAGGTAATTATAAGAAATACTATTCAACGGTGTACCATTTGAATACTTTTCGATCGCTGAATTGAGCCTTCTTCTCCGTTGAATTCCACTACTCGAGAGAGAAAAAATCTAAAGATTTCATATAGTAGCATAGAATTCTTAAATCTTTAGCCCTAAACAGTGGCGGAGCCAGGATTTCAGCATAGGGGGGCAATCCACCAATGATAAATCATACAATACTACGGCATGATATATATACGCATGCACATACTAACTTCCATAGAGCATAAATAATAAGAAAATCAACATGAGCTGCACCATAAAATCATCTACTAATTAACTCCTACAGATATCAAAATGATGTAGCATACATGATATATTTGGAGATCAAGAGACTTACATGATCACATATCTATTATCTTGAATTTACCTCGACGAGGACCAGCTAGATCAAAAGCTTTGATTAGCTCAGGAGAGGTAATCTTTGCTGCCAATTCCTTCTTAATATAGATGATCATATAACCTCGCAGAAAATCATCTCCCATTTTATTGTCAAATAGACTTAATAGGGGCTTAATTGATAGGATTAATAAAATTTTGGATGGATACTAATGGACTTACGGGAGGATTGGGGGGGGCCCTCGCCGCTGGCTTCTCTCCGCCCCTGGCCGTAAATGTGGTAGAACTGTACGTAGTATGATTCAGGCAGTGGAGGACAACTGGACAAGTGAGCAGTTGTACCTGTTCTACTCAAGGGCAATCTTAACCCATAGTTTCTATGAGTGGTTTCTAGAGGAGAGAGAGTGCAATAAATATTCACTTAGATCTAGTCTCTCCAATGCATAGTTTCCACAGTAGTTTCTATGTAGAGAAAAATTTAATGACTTCATACATGCATCGGATCCAGGAGGAAGGGGATGGAAACCACGATTCTGCTCCCAACGCAAATTGTCTAGTTTCTTTGCACATCGGTCTATGGGAGGACTTAGTTTCCTGCATGAGAAACGATTTCCCTCTCTCACCTCAATAACTCTATTGCCATGTCACTAAGTTATTTATGTGGCAGCTCTATTAATAATATAAAAACTTGCTGACATGGAGCATTGGGACTGCCCTCGTTGTCTTTTAGGACGCGCTCACTGGATGCCACCATGGCAGCGGCGGCTTCGTCGTCCTCTCGGAGGATCTCTGCATATCATTGATGTGTGTTCGAATGACATTGGTGATCATAACTACACGCGAATCAGCAAATGATCAGCGTGCATTGGCCTTAGTTTGTAGTTTTGTACGGTTAGGTTGTCGAAAAAGGGAGGGGATAGGATGGGATTGCTTACTTGCAGCCGTTCCCAGGGCCTCCAGATCCAGATGATCTTGAGGCGAGGGCTCTTCTCGCTCCACCTCATCACCATTGCAGCTTGGAGCGTGGCGGATTTTGGTCTGCTCTTGGTCTCTTGGAAGACGAAGAAGGTCGTCCAGAGCGAGAAGTTCGATCGTGCACAAGAAATAGTGTGGAGGACGTGAAATTAATAAGGTGAAAGCGCACGCTACCTATCCACCGGCCTACTAAATTTAGCCCATAAAAAATGTTAAGTGAGCTTCTATAAATCAACCTACTATAGTTACATGGCACTTACAGAAGGCTTGCATAACTTGCATATGGAAAATGCCAGAATGTTTTTTTTTATAATTATACCCAATATATGGGTTGTTCTAAGTTATTAGGCTGTTCCGCCTGTTCGAGTTTAGCTTGTATCATGTCTTTCCTCATATCTTCATGTGGCATGGTTGCACCCTTTATACCGGGAGAAATTGCCGCAAGCCAAGCCCATCCACGTGTCACCGAAGCGGTTTTGCAAAAAAGCCACTCCGTTTCTTCGAATTACGGATAGATCCTTACGTATTACAAATAGGTCCTCCGCGATTTTTTGTGAGGGGAAGATTTTTTATTTTCATCGCTTTAGGTCCTGCGCTGCGCTTTCTGAAAAATCCTCCCGTTAGGTTCAATCGCGAACAAGCCCTTTTCTAATTTTTCAGGATAGCGAACAGGTCCAAAAACGTAACATTCAGGTCCTTACTCCTTACGTCTTGATCCTTTCTTCGTTTTTCCCGAAAAAAATATTTTCGTCACAAAAAAACTTTTCTAAAAAAAACGCGGGTTCGTCAAGGGTTTATAGCAGCCCACGGATTCGCCAACGGATCCTACCGACCCATTTTATAAAAAACTTTTCTAAAAAAAAGACGGGTTCGTCGAAGGTTTATAGCTGCCCATGGATTCGCCGACGGGTCCTACCGACCCATTTTATTTAAAAAATCCGTTTTCGCCGGAAAAAATGTTTTCGTCACCAAAAAAAACTTTTCTAAAAAAACGCGGGTTCGTCGAAGGTTTATAGCAGCCCATAGATTCGCCAACGGGTCCTGCCGACCCATTTTATTTAAAAACTCCGTTTTTTCCGGAAAAAATGTTTTCGTCAACAAAAAAACATTTCTAAAAAAAACGCGGATCCGTCGAAGGTTTATAGCAGCTCATGGATTCGCCAACGAGTCGTACCGACCCATTTTATTTAAAAACTCCGTTTTTCCCGGAAAAATGTTTTCGTCACCAAAAATTTTTTTCTAAAAAAACGCGGATTCGTCGAGGGTTTATAGCAGCCCATGGATTTGCCAACGGGTCATACTGACCCGTTTTATTTAAAAAATACGAAGATCGAAAATTCGACCAAATTTTCCGTTTTCTAAAAAAACACAGATTTCAGCGAAGGTTTATAGTAGCCCATGAATTCGTCGGTGGGTCCTATCGACTCTGCAGAACGGCGCAGCGTAGCGCGCTATTATTGCTAGTTTGAGTTATTGGGCAACGACTTCAGGTCCCTCAAGCAGTTGAGGAAGGACTTGTACAACAAGTTGGTATAGAGCCGCTCGGTGACGCGGCCAGCCACCCGAGTTCGAGTCCTGAGCTCGCTCGGTGCGCGTGTGTGAGGTGTTTGGGGCGCGCTTGAGGCGCGCGTGAGGTGTTGGGGCGGCGTGCGTGCGTGTGGTGTGCGTGGGTGCGTGTGTGGGTCTTCTTCTATACTGAATGCCAGAGCTCCTGGCCAATTTCAAAAAAAAAAAGTTGGTATAGCCGGCGGTGGACAACATGGTGATGGAGCAGCTAAAGTCCTCCATGCCATTGCAGCTGACTTACAAGCAGGTGACCAAGACGGTGAAGGAGACACCGATGAAGGGGAACATATCTGGTGCAAATAAAGTTTCGGTGCAACCTTGGTGCAACCCAACTAACAAAAATTTCTGAAAAAAATCATGGATGTACATCTCAGCTTACCCCATCTATATATAAAATTTCATGATCAAATTCGTCCTGTGCTAGAAGTTACAAAAAAAAACAAAGTTGATCATGAACAGGGACTGTTCCTGTTCATGATCAAGTTTTTTTTATTACTCTTAGCACAGGACGAATTTGATCATGAAATTTTATATGTAAATGGGGTAAGCTGAGATGTACATCCATGATTTTTTTCAGAATTTTTTGAAACTTTTGTTAGTTGGGTTGCACTAAGGTTGCACCCAAACTTTATTTGCAGATATGTTCCCCGATAAGTTCCCCATGCCATAAGCGGTTAAGCGTAAGTGAAACAAAAACAATGTGGATTTTTCTTCTTATATGCATAAAAAATTATGATGATCCTGGATGAGACGCAAATGATTATGGCGTGTGAAGAAGTGATGAGGAATTCGTGAGGAAATCCTTTCAGGCTCAACCCTGTTGTGATCAAGAGATTGCACAAAGAAGTCAACCATCCTTGCCTCAAAATTTGTACTAGTTGATAAAGGCTAAACCCATACCTGGAATTGAAGTGGATGGTAGCAACGAATACTTCACATTTTCCATTCTCAGGACTTCCACTTATTAGAAGTGGGGAGAAGAAGATCTCGATAACCGCTATGGATATCCAGAGTCAGGTTGAAGGCAGGAGCTAGGAAGAGAGAGAGATGAAGACTCGACGCGGTGCTCAACCATGGATTTGATGGTAGGTAATGTCAGTAGTGGACGGTGTCGGGCGGCTTTCGTGGCATGGTAGTACCATCGTAGCCAACTAAGCCAAGTGTGTTCAGCGAAATTAGCCAAAACTTCTTAAATTTTGTTTGAAACCAATTGAAACTTGTTGAAACTTTTTGATTGAAAGTTGTTGAACCTATGAAACTTCTTAAAATTTTTGGTTGAAACTTATTGAAACTTCTTTACACTTCTAATTGAAACTTGGTAAAACTTGTTGAAAACTCATTGGTCGAAACTCATTGAAACTTGAGTTCTAAAATCCGAAACTAGTTAAAATCTTGGCTTAAAATCTTTTAGAAACTTCTAAAAATACGTGAAACTCACTTAAACATTAAAATTTTCTAACGCTCTTTTGAATCTTGTTGAAAATGTTGGAAACATGCTTCTATACCGTTGCGTCCCTCCCATTAATTACTGATTAGTAAGCGTACATAAGGTTGCTAAAGCGTCTGTCGCAGCTACAGTTCCTCGAACGGTGGAATGGATCAATGGACCACGAGTGATTTGAATTGACAGGTTCTCTTTGCAGCATACATGGACTTTTCTTTTCTCATCTGGAATATTTTGATTGCCTCCAGTCCAGAAGATTCAAACGTAGTCGAAGCTTCAAACCGAAGGATTTTGTTGGGACAGTGAATCGTTCTAGTAGTTCTACATGCGGATGTTTTCTTTCGAGGAACGTGCCGTCCGTAGAACGGTCACTGCCGGTAAGATGTACTTCGATTCGCCTTCTAGAAGGGTACGTCTTATATGTTTTAAGGTGGGTTTCTTTTTTGCTCCGGTTAGTTAAAGTTCAGGTCTTAAGCTCTTCTGACTTTAGTTAACGCTCTTTATAGTAACCAAGTTATTAGCTAGCATCCATGAAGGGCTACCGAGAAGCTTAGAGCATCTCCAACAGTTCCTAATATTTAGACTCCCAATATTCTTAGATTGGGACCTTTCCAAAAAAATTTGGATCTACAAAATACCTTGTTCTCCAACAGTTCCTATATTTTCTCCCAAAAACACCTTTGAATTGGTCCGGTGGGCCATCCTAGGCGCGAAATAATGTTGATTGGGAGCGACAGAGCGCACAAAAATGAGGAGTCGGGGTGCTGTTTTTAGGCGTGCAAAATTTGAGGAGCTAGAAAGAGGAACTGTTGGAGTACTTTTTTTGTAATCAAGCCCAAAATCGGGTTTTGGGAATGGATTTTAGGCCTTGTTGGAGATGCTCTTAGCGTCGCGCCGTAATGATATGCAGAAGCACAAGAAGAGGAGAAGGGCGCGCGCGTGGACACTTGCAAACTGCTTATCCTTTTTCTAGCCCTGTAGACTCGTTTTTTTAATCTAGCACTTCTATAAACTTATTTACAAATTTATCTTCTCTCTCGCCGTGTAAGGCACTCCTTACTGGGGAGCACGACAAATGACGAAACACGAAAGTGCAGCGCGCCAAAGACGAGAGCAATCAAGCTTCATGGATGGGCAAGACAGAATGGTGGTCGTGAGCGCAGAAGAATGGGCTACCGCAGATGAGGAGCGAGGGAGGCTCTTTCTGCGGTAAGAGAGCACGAGAGGTGACACATGTGATCTTTTGACGCTTCCACGCCCGGGAATAGGGCCAATTATGCATATTTGTTTGTGGGGCTAAATTTGCAAAAAAACGATGAGAGGGGATAAGTTTATTTTTTCAAATGGTTTGGCGACCATTCTATTTTCAGAATGGTTTGGCGATCACTCTATTTTCGCCATACGGTTTGGTGACGGTATAGTATTTCGTAATTTTTTAATCAGTATATTAATGTCGCAATTTGTAAATAAAATAATATTATTTAAAAAATCTCCATAAAACATTTAGTCGATGTATAGTGTTCTAATAAGGTTCATTTGCTTCAATTAACCAACGTGCGAATTTTGCAAAACCTCAACTTCAGTAGATAAACTATTGGCACAGCTAGCCTAACATCCAAAACAGCGTGACTATTTAAAATAGGGGAATTCAATTTTTTTCCTATTCTTATAAAAATTAAATTATTTCCTATAAAATTCATGCAAAAATCGCTTGAATCCAAACATGACTGAGATACACAAGTGAACCAACGACAACT
The DNA here is from genome assembly GCA_036346375.1 of Guadua angustifolia. Taxonomy (NCBI): domain Eukaryota; kingdom Viridiplantae; phylum Streptophyta; class Magnoliopsida; order Poales; family Poaceae; genus Guadua; species Guadua angustifolia. Next base: position 48,488 of record JAYEVE010000812.1, on the reverse strand, counting down.
ACATGCCATTGCCAGTGGAGCGCAGGGTTCACAAAATCGATGAAAATCGCTAGCAAATTGTGATGTATCAATGGCTCCGTGCAGCTTAGCTTCTAAAACCGCTCGGTAAACCGATTTAATTAAAAAAATCAAAAAAAATTATGCAACGTAAACCGGTGAAAACAAAAATCACTCAAAAAATCTACTGCAAAAAAAGTTCAACTAGTCAGGAGATTTTCCATGAAAATCGGCCAATTTTCTTTGAAAACAGTCGATTTTTTTTTTCAAAAATTTTGATTTTGAAACTCTACGATTTTTTACAATTTTTGGCTCAATATTTCTGATATTCGAAATCCGAATTTCGGATGATTTTTTTCAAACCGATATTGTTAGGTCATGTTTCTTTAAGCTTAGGCTTTATGACTTTTGGCTTAAAGTTAGTTTTTTGGCTTAATGAGCTTTTAAGCCGTTTGCTTTAAAGTTAAGCCATGTTGTTTGACATCTTGACTTTTTGATAGGTTGGATGATGTAGCTTCTCGCTGAAAAGTCTAAAATATCTTTTTAGGTTGTGAGGACTTTTCTTACGTATTGTACTAATGTTTTCTGATTTTTTTTCAGTGAATGGTGTATAGCAAACATATGATCTCAATGCTTTCCGACGAACCGTTGAGATCATTCCTTTTAGAACAGGACGATCGGCATCAAGGAACAGGACGACGATAAGCACTGAGGAACAAGACGATAGGCACTGGCTATATGCTACCTAGGCAATAGTAAGCGCTGAGGATTATGTACTTGTCTAACTCCTACGGTCGTCAATGCACACACATATGTGAAAACTGAAAGACCTAAAATGCGAAAAAAGCTCATCAGTTATTAATACCCTTTTAACATATATAGTTCATATAACAATGTATTAACCTATATATCTATACTCTTGCAGCCATCAAGGAATTAGCAATACCCTCGCAAAAGGCACACATGTCTCTATCATCCATTGCCGATACATTACCACCACCTCCTCCATATGATTCAGCTTATGTAGTGTTAGGATCATAGTCTTCATCATCATCGTATCTCTCAAAAAGTTCATCACGTAAAGCACTATCTCGGATGAAGTTGTAAAGAGCCATACAAGCAATAATAATTTGTGTTTAGTTGCCCATGTTGTAACTTGGCATAGCTAGCAAAATTTGTCATTTCATTTTCAGCACGCCAAATGAGCGCTCAATCACATTTCAAAGGGAGGAGGAGCATGATTAAACACCTCATATTTGCCACTTGGTTGTCGACCCCTTGAAATTCCGGTAGATAATACTTTTGTCCTTTATAAGGAGCTAGATAACCCTTTCGATTAAGATATCCCACATCAACAAGATAATATTTTCCTATATATGAAAAATGAAAGTTTTGATGATCCAAACAGAGAATGTCATCATATAAATTAATATACTTTTGAAAAAAGAAAATTACCGTCAGGAGGATGTGAAAACCAATTTGAATACCTGTCCAAAGTATCATTGAATATGCTTGTGTCGTGCACTGAACTCGGCTATCCGGCAACAACAAAGGTGAACCTCATGTCAAAATTACATACCGCCATCACATTTTGAAACGTATATCCATGGCGACCTGTGTGTATAACCTGTTCATCCGTTGGCACAACAACAGATATATGTGTACCATCAATTGCACCTATGCAATTGTTAAAATGAGGAAAGAATCTATTATCTTGAGTTTTTGATGCACTGTTTCAAACTTTGGATCTCTTGGTTTAATGATATGTTCAGATAAACGATACAAACATTGCAAGACTTCATGAAACTTTCTATGTACTGTTTCACTTGATCTTTTAAAGCTTCGTGACTCATCAACCGTCGAGGGCCACCAATCGCCCACAAAAACATAGCCAAAGATTCTATAGAACTCATATCCTGGTTGATTTCAAGTCTTATTTTGTGACCACAGTTTCATGCAAGTCGTGAAATACAAATTTACTCATTCAACATATTGTAACAATCTCTTTCATCCTCATTGCTCCATAACCCACTCATACCTAGTCATGAGTGGTTGTCTCCTCTCCATCTTGGTTAGATAAGTGTTATAGTAATGTATACCAACATAACCAAATTGCTACAACAAAATCTTGAAATTGAAACTTTATCTTTTTGTTGTGTTCTCAATTTCACCTTCGCTAGAATCACTATCGTTGTTGAACCATCAATTTCACTAGACAAACTCATCTACAAACAATATAAAAGATCAAGAATAAAAGAAACCGATAGCATGACAATTTCTAACTTGCAAAACATGATCACACATGAGAAGGTAGCAATTTTGCACAAGAATGAAAACAATGCATATAATATAAAGTATGACGCCTTACGGGCACATAACATATACTCGACTCAACTCCATTACATAACCATCATGAACATAACTGAATAGTTTACAAAATTAAAAAAGAAGACAAAATAGTTCTAATTTTTCATCTTCAAATCAAACATTCTTTTGAGCCAATAAATCTTTCATTTCATCAGTTTTCATAGTGACAAACACTTATTCTTGTTTAGTGAAGAGACTTGTTGCAATAACGTGTTCATCACTTCCTTCAACTACCCCAGCCTGGATAGCTATATCCATGACTTCTACTATGGATGGACCAGTTGGAGCAGAGCCGCTAGCCATAATGTCCACCATACGCTTGAAATCCCTCGCCATGAGATTTTTTTCTATTCTTCTTTGGGCTAGGAGTAATAGTAGCACCCCAAGCTTTGCAAGGCCCTTTGGTTTATTGCCATAGTCATCAATGGTATCCACATTAGTGGTCAGCTTCAACGCCATCCTTTGAACCATCAACTTGAACAACATTATGGCTCGCTTGTGGACTTTCACAGGATGGTGAAGTGTTACTAGTGACATATGCCTTCTCAAATATGACCTCCATCTCAGTTAGGTTCTCAGGGGTCCATCACGAAAATGCTTATGTTTTAGATGATGCTAGAAAAGAAATTAAAATGACAGTAGTTACCTTAAATTTAAATACAATATTATGAAATGAAATAGATATATATTTATCAAATAACTACCTTAATATGGTCATCCCACCAAACATCAGATGCAGCTATAGTTCCTTTTTGGGGATCCCAACCTAGCCCAGTTGATTTTAGTTTGAGTTCATGCCACAAGCTGCATTCCTTATTCAATGCTTCCTAATGGTTCTTGAGTTGCTTTCTATCACGCCTTTTCCCTGTCATCTGAAAAAACTTCTGTTGTAGGTTCTTATAACCAGTGCTACTCAAACTTCCCAATGGTCTATTACCAGCCTCTACTTCCTTCTTATAAAATTTGCAAAATGCCCTGTTATGATATGCCTCCCAATTTACCTTGAAGATAGGAATAAGATCTAACTAGACAATATTCACTGAACTATTAGCATTGAAGCACAAGGTCACAGATATTACACAAGTATATTATGTTAAAAATAGCATGCTTGATTTAGCCAGATACACAAACATGTAAACAACTATTTTCCATGTGACAATGTAAATATTTGTAGTGTTTAAAGTTTTAAAAGACTGTCAGGTCTACACAAATTCTAAAATAGCATATATTTTACAAACTGAGTGAGTATAAAAGATCACAATGTGAATTCTATTTTGTCTTCAGTTTCATGTCGTGGAAAAAATGGCAAGAATAAAAGTATCAGAGAAATTAAAATTTCTCCATGGCAGTTTAGATATGCCCATGAACACAAACCAGGCTCTCAAAGAGCCCATAGCAATGGATGCATAACACATCGCCAAACTTGTTCTACATTTGACAATACAACATACATAACACCAAGCTAGCTTCGAGGATAGGACCAAATCAAGCATTACAAGTTATTGACACCTGGAGCCAACTTATGGGTTTGTCACATGTATATTGTTCTAAGGTGAGGATCACAATGTTAGCCCCAAAATTAAGAGAAGAAAACATTACTCTTGGAAACTTCAGAGTCTAAAAGGCTAAAACAGACCCAAAAGTCTCAAACCCGCGGATGAGACAGAAATAGAGATTTCCACTTGTTTGCACCCAAATTTAGCAAGTATGGTCAATATCGGCAAGTCCCAGGTCAACGAAACATAGAAAAAATATAACTTAGGAATATCTCGAAAAATCTGTTTGGAAGGAAGAGACCAACATGGATACTGCTCATCAGATTTGGAATGTCTTAATCGGTTTTGGAAGTGAATCAGACTCCTGAACCAATACGACGCCAAATTTGGAAGGATCAAGACGCCGATGCGGATAAGATTTACAAAGAGTCCAAGGTGAATACGATCAAATCGGCGACTATATAAGAGGACCAGAGGCGAGAGGAGAAGACGTCCAGAGCCAACCCACAAATACGCATCTACTTTTCCTTTACTTTCCTGTCAATTAGGAGTAGCCAATTTAGCTTGTAATCTTTCATCTGTAATACTCTTTGATCAATCGAGTTGCGATCGCCGTATTGATCTTTGTTGCATTACACCCTTTTGGTTCATCTTTTCTTCGATCTTGTTGCGCACGCTTTTTAGGTATATATAAAATTTCATGATCAAATTCGTCCCGTGCTAGAAGTTACAAAAAAACAAAGTTGATCATGAACAGGATCTGCTCTGCTCATGATCAAGTTTTTTTATTACTCTTAGCACAGGACGAATTTGATCATGAAATTTTATATGTAAATGGGGTAAGCTGAGATGTACATCCATGATTTTTTCAGAATTTTTGAAACTTTTGTTAGTTGGGTTGCACTAAGGTTGCAATCAAACTTTATTTGCACAGGATATGTTCCCCCGATGAAGTTCCCCATGCCATAAGCGGTTAAGCGTAAGTGAAACAAAAACAATGTGGATTTTTCTTCTTATATGCATAAAAAATTATGATGATCCTGGATGAGACGCAAATGATTATGGCGTGTGAAGAAGTGATGAGGAATTCGTGAGGGAAATCCTTTCAGGCTCAACCCTGTTGTGATCAAGAGATTGCACAAAGAAGTCAACCATCCTTGCCTCAAAATTTGTACTAGTTGATAAAGGCTAAACCCATACCTGGAATTGAAGTGGATGGTAGCAACGAATACTTCACATTTTCCATTCTCAGGACTTCCACTTATTAGAAGTGGGGAGAAGAAGATCTCGATAACCGCTATGGATATCCAGAGTCAGGTTGAAGGCAGGAGCTAGGAAAGAGAGAGAGATGAAGACTCGACGCGGTGCTCAACCATGGATTTGATGGTAGGTAATGTCAGTAGTGGACGGTGTCGGGCGGCTTTCGGTGGCATGGTAGTACCATCGTAGCCAACTAAGCCAAGTGTGTTCAGCGAAATTAGCCAAAACTTCTTAAATTTTGTTTGAAACCAATTGAAACTTGTTGAAACTTTTTGATTGAAAGTTGTTGAACCTATGAAACTTCTTAAAATTTTTGGTTGAAACTTATTGAAACTTCTTTACACTTCTAATTGAAACTTGGTAAAACTTGTTGAAAACTCATTGGTGAAACTCATTGAAACTTGAGTTCTAAAATCCAAACTAGTTAAAATCTTGGCTTAAAATCTTTTAGAAACTTCTAAAAATACGTGAAACTCACTTAAACATTAAAATTTTCTAACGCTCTTTTGAATCTTGTTGAAAATGTTGGAAACATGCTTCTATACCGTTGCGTCCCTCCCATTAATTACTGATTAGTAAGCGTACATAAGGTTGCTAAAGCGTCTGTCGCAGCTACAGTTCCTCGAACGGTGGAATGGATCAATGGACCACGAGTGATTTGAATTGACAGGTTCTCTTTGCAGCATACATGGACTTTTCTTTTCTCATCTGGAATATTTTGATTGCCTCCAGTCCAGAAGATTCAAACGTAGTCGAAGCTTCAAACCGAAGGATTTTGTTGGGACAGTGAATCGTTCTAGTAGTTCTACATGCGGATGTTTTCTTTCGAGGAACGTGCCGTCCGTAGAACGGTCACTGCCGGTAAGATGTACTTCGATTCGCCTTCTAGAAGGGTACGTCTTATATGTTTTAAGGTGGGTTTTTTTTTGCTCCGGTTAGTTAAAGTTCAGGTCTTAAGCTCTTCTGACTTTAGTTAACGCTCTTTATAGTAACCAAGTTATTAGCTAGCATCCATGAAGGGCTACCGAGAAGCTTAGAGCATCTCCAACAGATTCCTAATATTTAGACTCCAATATTCTTAGATTGGGACCTTTCCAAAAAATTTGGATCTACAAAATACCTTGTTCTCCAACAGTTCCTATATTTTCTCCCAAAACACCTTTGAATTGGTCCGTTAGGCCATCCTAGGCGCGAAATAATGTTGATTGGGGAGCAGACAGAGCGCACAAAAATGAGGAGTCGGGTGCTGTTTTTAGGCGTGCAAAATTTGAGGAGCTAGAAAGAGGAACTGTTGAGTACTTTTTTTGCAATCAAGCCCAAAATCGGGTTTTGGGAATGGATTTTAGGCATTATTGGAGATGCTCTTAGCGTCGCCAATGGTGGGAGCGCGAGTTACAAGAAGAGGAGAAGCGCAGCGTGGACACTTGCAAACTGCTTATCCTTTTTCTAGCCCTCAGACTCGTTTTTTAATCTAGCACTTCTATAAACTTATTTACAAATTTATCTTCTCTCTCGCTGTAAGGCACTCCTACTGGGGAGCACGACACCGACGAGCCACGAGTAGCGCCAAAGACGAGAGCAAGCTGCTTCATGGATGGGCAAGACAGAATGGTGGTCGTGAGGCGAAGAAGCCAGGGCTACCGCAGATGAGGAGCGAGGGAGGCTCTTTCTGCGGTAAGAGAGCACGAGAGGTGACACATGTGATCTTTTGACGCTTCCACGCTCGGGAATAGGGCCAATTATGCATATTTGTTTGTGGGGGCTAAATTTGCAAAAAAAACGATGAGAGGGGGATAAGCCTATTTTCGTCAAATGGTTTGGCGACCATTCTATTTTCGCCGAATGGTTTGGCGATCACTCTATTTTCGCCATACGGTTTGGTGACGGTATAGTATTTCTGTAATTTTTTTAATCCGTATATTAATGTCGCAATTTGTAAATAAAATAATATTATTTAAAAAATCTCCATAAAACATTTAGTCGATGTATAGTGTTCTAATAAGGTTCATTTGCTTCAATTAACCAACGTGCGAATTTTGCAAAACCTCAACTTCAGTAGATAAACTATTGGCACAGCTAGCCTAACATCCAAAACAGCGTGACTATTTAAAATAGGGGAATTCAATTTTTTTCCTATTCTTATAAAAATTAAATTATTTCCTATAAAATTCATGCAAAAATCGCTTGAATCCAAACATGACTGAGATACACAAGTGAACCAACGACAACTACATGCCATTGCCGGTGGAGCGCTAGGTTCACAAAATCGATGAAAATCGCTAGCAAATTGTGATGTATCAATGGCTCTGCAAATTTTAGCTTCTAAAACCGCTTTAGAAACCGATTTAATTAAAAAATCAAAAAAATTATGCAACGTAAACCGGTGAAAACAAAAATCACTCAAAAATCTCGCAAAAAAGTTCAACTAGTCAGAGATTTTCCATGAAAATCGCCAATTTTCTTTGAAAACAGTCGATTTTTTTTTCAAAATTTTGATTTTGAAACTCTACGATTTTTACAATTTTTGGCTCAATATTTCTGATATTCAAATCCGAATTTGGATGATTTTTTCAAACCGATATTGTTAGGTCATGTTTCTTTAAGCTTAGGCTTTATGACTTTTGGCTTAAAGTTAGTTTTTTGGCTTAATGAGCTTTTAAGCCGTTTGCTTTAAAGTTAAGCCATGTTGTTTGACATCTTGACTTTTTGATAGGTTGGATGATGTAGCTTACTGCTGAAAAGTCTAAAATATCTTTTTAGGTTGTGAGGACTTTTTCTTACGTATTGTACTAATGTTTTCTGATTTTTTTTTCAGTGAATGGTGTATAGCAAACATATGATCTCAATGCTTTCCGACGAACCGTTGAGATCATTCCTTTTAGAACAGGACGATCGGCATCAAGGAACAGGACGACGATAAGCACTGAGGAACAAGACGATAGGCACTGGCTATATGCTACCTAGGCAATAGTAAGCGCTGAGGATTATGTACTTGTCTAACTCCTACGGTCGTCAATGCACACACATATGTGAAAACTGAAAGACCTAAAATGCTAAAAAAAGCTCATCAGTTATTAATACCCTTTTAACATATATAGTTCATATAACAATGTATTAACCTATATATCTATACTCTTGCAGCCATCAAGGAATTAGCAATACCTCGCAAAAGGCACACATGTCTCTATCATCCATTGCCGATACATTACCACCACCTCCTCCATATGATTCAGCTTATGTAGTGTTAGGATCATAGTCTTCATCATCATCGTATCTCTCAAAAAGTTCATCACGTAAAGCACTATCTCGGATGAAGTTGTAAAGAGCCATACAAGCAATAATAATTTGTGTTTAGTTGCCCATGTTGTAACTTGGCATAGCTAGCAAAATTTGTCATTTCATTTTCAGCACGCCAAATGAACGTTCAATCACATTTCAAAGGGAGGAGTGAGCATGATTAAACACCTCATATTTGCCACTTGGTTGTCGACCCCGTTGAAATTCCGGTAGATAATACTTTTGTCCTTTATAAGGAGCTAGATAACCCTTTCGATTAAGATATCCCACATCAACAAGATAATATTTTCCTATATATGAAAAATGAAAGTTTTGATGATCCAAACAGAGAATGTCATCATATAAATTAATATACTTTTGAAAAAGAAAATTACCGTCGAGGATGTGAAACCAATTTGAATACTGTCCAAAGTATCATTGAATATGCTTGTGTCGTAAGTAATCGAACTCGCTATCCCAAGCAACAACAAAGGTGAACCTCATGTCAAAATTACATACCGCCATCACATTTTGAAACGATATCCATGGCGACACTGTGTATAACTGCTCATCCGTTGGCACAACAATGTATATATGTGTACCATCAATTGCACCTATGCAATTGTTAAAATGAGGAAAGAATCTATTATCTTGAGTTTTTGATGCACTGTTTCAAACTTTGGATCTCTTGGTTTAATGATATGTTCAGATAAACGATACAAACATTGCAAGACTTCATGAAACTTTCTATGTACTGTTTCACTTGATCTTTTAAAGCGGTTCGTGACCTGTCAACCGACTGAGGGCCACCAACTGCCCACAAAAACATAGCCAAAGATTCTATAGAACTCATATCCCTGGTTGATTTCAAGTCTTATTTTGTGACCACAGTTTCATGCAAGCTGTGAAATACAAATTTACTCATTCTGAACATATTGTAACAATCTCTTTCATCCCTCAGTTGCTCCATAACCCACTCATACCTAGTCATGAGTGGTTGTCTCCTCTCCATCTTGGTTAGATAAGTGTTATAGTAATGTATACCAACATAACCAGCTGCTACAACAAAATCTTGAAATTGAAACTTTATCTTTTTTGTTGTGTTCTGAATTTCACCTTCGCTAGAATCACTATCTGTTGTTGAACCATCAATTTCACTAGACAAACTCATCTACAAACAATATAAAAGATCAGTAACAAAGAAACTGATAGCATGACAATTTCTAACTTGCAAAACATGATCACACATGAGAAGGTAGCAATTTTGCACAGTAATGAAAACAATGCATATAATATAAAGTATGACGTCTTACGGGCACATAACATATACTCGACTCAACTCCATTACATAACCATCATGAACATAACTGAATAGTTTACAAAATTAAAAAAGAAGACAAAATAGTTCTAATTTTTCATCTTCAAATCAAACATTCTTTTGAGCCAATAAATCTTTCATTTCATCGGTTTTCATAGTGACAAACACTTATTCTTGTTTAGTGAAGAGACTTGTTGCAATAACGTGTTCATCACTTCCTTCAACTACCCCAGCCTGGATAGCTATATCCATGACTTCTACTATGGATGGACCAGTTGGAGCAGAGCCGCTAGCCATAATGTCCACCATACGCTTGAAATCCCTCGCCATGAGATTTTTTTCTATTCTTCTTTGGGCTAGGAGTAATAGTAGCACCCCTGCGCTTTGCAAGGCCCTTTGGTTTATTGCCATAGTCATCAATGGTATCCACATTAGTGGCTGTAGCTTCAACGCCATCCTTTGAACCATCAACTTGAACAACATTATGGCCTGCTTGTGGACTTTCACCTGGGATGGCTGAAGTGTTACTAGTGACATATGCCTTCTCAAATATGACCTCCATCTCGCTTAGGTTCTCGGGGTCCATCACGAAAATGCTTATGTTTTAGATGATGCTAGAAAAGAAATTAAAATGACAATGAGTTACCTTAAATTTAAATACAATATTATGAAATGAAATAGATATATATTTATCAAATAACTACCTTAATATGGTCATCCCACCAAACATCGATGCAAACTATAGTTCCTTTTGGGGATCCCAACCTAGCCCAGATTGATTTTAGTTTGAGTTCATGCCACAAGTGCATTCCTTATTCAATGCTTCCTAATGGTTCTTGAGTTGCTTTCTATCACGCCTTTTCCCTGTCATCTGAAAAAACTTACATTGTAGGTTCTTATAACCAAGCTACTCAAACTTCCCAATGGTCTATTACCAGCCTCTACTTCCTTCTTATAAAATTTGCAAAATGCCCTGTTATGATATGCCTCCCAATTTACCTTGAAGATAGGAATAAGATCTAACTAGACAATATTCACTGAACTATTAGCATTGAAGCACAAGGTCACAGATATTACACAAGTATATTATGTTAAAAATAGCATGCTTGATTTAGCCAGATACACAAACATGTAAACAACTATTTTCCATGTGACAATGTAAATATTTGTAGTGTTTAAAGTTTTAAAAGACTGTCAGGTCTACACAAATTCTAAAATAGCATATATTTTACAAACTGAGTGAGTATAAAAGATCACAATGTGAATTCTATTTTGTCTTCAGTTTCATGTCGTGGAAAAAATGGCAAGAATAAAAAAGTATCAGAGAAATTAAAATTTCTCCATGGCAGTTTAGATATGCCCATGAACACAAACCAGGCTCTCAAAGAGCCCATAGCAATGGATGCATAACACATCGCCAAACTTGTTCTACATTTGACAATACAACATACATAACACCAAGCTAGCTTCGAGGATAGGACCAAATCAAGCATTACAAGTTATTGACACCTGGAGCCAACTTATGGGTTTGTCACATGTATATTGTTCTAAGGTGAGGATCACAATGTTAGCCCCAAAATTAAGAGAAGAAAACATTACTCTTGGAAACTTCAGAGTCTAAAAGGCTAAAACAGACCCAAAAGTCTCAAACCCGCGGATGAGACAGAAATAGAGATTTCCACTTGTTTGCACCCAAATTTAGCAAGTATGGTCAATATCGGCAAGTCCCAGGTCAACGAAACATAGAAAAAATATAACTTAGGAATATCTCGAAAAATCTGTTTGGAAGGAAGAGACCAACATGGATACTGCTCATCAGATTTGGAATGTCTTAATCGGTTTTGGAAGTGAATCAGACTCCTGAACCAATACGACGCCAAATTTGGAAGGATCAAGACGCCGATGCGGATAAGATTTACAAAGAGTCCAAGGTGAATACGATCAAATCGGCGACTATATAAGAGGACCAGAGGCGAGAGGAGAAGACGTCCAGAGCCAACCCACAAATACGCATCTACTTTTCCTTTACTTTCTCACAATTAGAGTAGCCAATTTAGCTTGTAATCTTTCATCTGTAATACTCTTTGATCAATCGAGTTGCGCATCGCCGGTATTGATCTTTGTTGCATTACACCCCTTTTGGTTCATCTTTTTCTTCGATCTTGTTGCGCATCGCCTTTTTCGGGAAGAAGTGGCCTATTTACCCCATCCAGTCTTTCCGCCGGATCGACTAGACTTACTGTTAAGCTTTGATCGAAATCGACTTGCATAAGTCGATTAGATCCATTTATCTTCTTGCCGATTGCAAGGTCAAATCGGCTGGCACGCCTACACACTTGAACTCGGTGTTCGTCCGGTGTGTTGAGGCTGAAAACCCTCCGTCAAGTTTTTGGTGTCAACACCACTCTAAAAGAGGCTTACTAATGGTTAAGAGTACCATCATCGTTCGCACAACACAATCATCACAGATTTAGTCCAAAATCCTAGAACAAAGCTGTCCCTTTCCAGTATTCCTGTATTCCTTCCACAGAATTATCTATATGGCATCGAAGAACAGTTCATAATATAATAGCTTCCTAAAACAGGAACTACAGTCTGTTACAAGTATTCAATGACGTTCAATTAAAAACCAAAAAATTCTATTTGTCGAGGTCAAGCAACTTAGATATCACAACACGTAAAGAGCATCTAAGAAACAAGAACATCACATCACCTCCTGATGAGCTCTTTCGCCTCCCGCAGTGACCGGTCCTGGAGTCCGCTGCCGTAGAAGGGTCTCCACCTCGGGGTCGTCGCAGACACAGCACTCGTCGGAGTTGCCGTTGGAGATCGGCGAGATGGCCACGCACTCGGCAAACTCTATAACCACACAAACAGTCCGTGCAACAAGTAAAAAACAAGACGTGATCAGTATAGCTGGGAATTGGGATCCATGGTTTACTAACAGAGCAAATTACCAGGGAGAAGGAGCTCAGATGAGGCCCCCGCTGCGCTGCTGCTCAATTTAATCTCTGATACTTTTTTATTCTTGCCATCGCTCAACCCTAGTCGTGAGGCCCCCGCTGTGCCGCTGGGTCTATAGGGGATCGGGGTAGGAGTAGCCAAAACAAACAAGAAAATTTCTTTTATATATGCATGGTGCTGGTGGGTAAATATGTTAGAACTTCAATGGTAAATACAAATTGTAATCCGTAAAAACAAAAAAACCCTTTCAGATTGGCTTTTAGCTTATAGTTATATATAGAGTTTTTTTTTGGCTTTTTTTAAGCCCAATTGAAAAGCTACCTGTTTGTTTTGGTTTTACCTTTTTGACTTTTAAACCGGTAAAAAACCCGAAACAAACAAGCCTTAGAGCATCTCCAACAGTGTCCAATATTTTTACTCCCAATACATTGAATTGGGGTCTGCCCAAAAATCTTTTCCCAAAAAAAACCTCCTATCCTCCAACAGTTCCTTTGTTGTTCCCTAAAATATCTGTTAATTGGTCACGTGGGCCTCTTTCCCATGAAGCCATCGATTTTTATTCAAGCGTTTGGGCCGCCAGTTTGAATCGTGCAGTCCAAAGTCTCAACGTCTCACCGCAAAACGTTGAAGAGAGGGAAGGAAGTTTTGCACGCACAGACGCAAGCGTTGTCGGCGCAAGACGTTGAAGACGACGGAACGAGACGCACGCACGTACGCAGCGTGAACAAGTGTCGCCGCAAGAGGACGGAACGACGATCGCACGGACGTACGCAGCGTGAAGAAGTGTCGCCGCAAGACGACGGAACGACGATCGCCTGTGCTGATTTGTTCTTCCGCCACCGGTCAAGAAACTTCTCGCTTTGCTAATGAATTGATTGATCTCCCATTTTTGGCAGTTGTATTTGTAAGCACGAGAAACCTTTTTGAGAACGGACCAGCCTATAACTTTTACTATCGATTGCTGATCAATCTCTGGGACAACAAAATAGCAGACAACACTGATAACTCAACAGAAAAAGAGACCAGCCTAGAATCACCTAGAATCATGAGCATGTTACCTTAAGCTCATTGTACTTATTCATCAACTTCCTTTCACGAATTTCAGCTGATCAAGAAAATGAAAGTAAGCTTTAGATTTGCAGATAGCCACACAGTTAGAGAGGGAAGGAGGGTGTGTGATCAAGGGACAAACATTGCTTCAGACAGCTGACACCTTGACAAATAAGTTTAGTCATGCAGCATAGAGGACAGTGCCTACTTAACTGCCATTAAGTTTCAAACAGAGGCTGAACTGCTGAAGTAAAACGCCCTATAGTCAAATGTCAGAAACTCAGGCAAATTTGCTATAAGTAAATGGTCAGTACAATGACCTACCTTGACATTCGAAAGTTTCACTCACCAAGCACCACAAAAAATAATATCACCAGGAAAATACCAAAACCTTTTTTTTACTTTTCACGGACATAATTACAAAATATCAACAGGTAAAAGAACTTACAATCCAAGTGATACGACTCCTCATTTCTTCAATAGCATTAGGGTCCTTCAATTTCTTGATTGTCTTTTGGATTTTCTGGACATGCACATTAACACAGGCAGGATGCGCATTTAACTTGGTCGAATAGAAGTATAGAAGCATCTATGAACAGTTGTATAAAGGCATAGAACACACCTCTTTTTCCGCAGGAGTTCATCATCAAATAAGAAATTGTATCTTTTCCTGAACCTGTATGGCAACAAAATTGATCAAAATGTCAGCACACTATAATGGAAATTCACACCTAAAATACTTAATACCAGATTAAGCAACAAAACAGCACCATTAGAGGATTAAACCTTAGGAGAAATGGTAAGGGAAACAAATTAAGTAATCAACTAAGGAAATAATACCAGTTGTTTGTCCACCTTTTTCAATAAGATCCAAATAGGACATTGTAAGACTAAAAAGTGCACAATCCAGAGCTTCTAAATGATATGAAGCAAAAAGACCCATGCTATAAAAGCAAGGTAGAACTTAACTAACAAAATACTCTCTCCGTTCGAAATATAAGGCCTATAGTTTGAATGATCTTGTTCGAAATATAAGATTTGTATGTAGATTTAATTAGGCTTTTCCTACTATACCCCAATCTCTCACAAAGGCTAAAATTTAACTAGCAGTGTGCATATCCTCTACTTTTCCACTACCAAATACTAGACTGATTGAACCGAAATCGCTCGTCCTATGACACACTACAGTTAAACTGAATTGCACAAACAACTCACCTTCTTGGGAACTGGATCACCTCCACGAACCTCGTGAGCGCGACATTAGTGCTTATCTCCATTGGCTGTTCAATATCACATGAACCCATCAGTCTGAGACATTCACGAGAAATGAAGAACCCTAAAAGGAACCATCTTGGCGTCAAGCCCGACCTCTTCTGTTCTCCTGCGAGCCTTCTTCTGCTGGCCAGCAAGCGACCAGCAAAGGGCGAAGCGACCGTCGTAGCAAGGCTGCAGCTCGGCGGCACGCGGCGAAGCGAAGCGCTCCGGCTCCGCTCTGCTTCGCTCATGCGTCGCTCTCGACTCCAACCCCGACGACGACGAAACCACTGCCAGGCCAAGCGAGTTCCGTGAGGGTTCTGTGATTCGTGGGGCGGGCGAAAACGCAACGACATGGGCTACCTCGCCGCCGCGACTCCTCGGGCCGTGAAGAGGTCGCCTCGTGTTCACGCCGATAAAGCGTCGCGGCGGATGTGGAAGCGGCCCAGGCGATCAAGCGATCTCTCATGGCGGCGGCAATTGCGGCGGCGGGTTCGGCGGCGAGGGTTTACCAAGCGGACAAGGATGGGGTGGGGAGGACGGGTTGGCGCGAGGAGCTGGGTTGGCGCGAAGAAAGCCAGCGATGCTATTTCGCCATGGAGGGAAGTCTTCGGCGATTGGGGCGCTGAGGCTCAAAAAATGAGGACGCAAGAGGCTGGATAGATGCGGCGAAAATTTTGGGAGCTTCACCGAGGAATTGTTGAATGCGTTTTTTCCATCAAGCCCAAAAACATATTTTGGGAATAAATTCTACAAAGACTGTTGAGATGCTCTTAGACCCTATTTGTTTAAGCTTTTTCACTAGCTCAAAAGCTAAAGTCTAAACCTAAATAGACGTGACCTTAACCCGTTCTTCCGCTTGAGAAACAGGTTTGGAAGTTGGAGCCATATGACGCAAGGGTAAGACAAAACCTCGTCACATTTTCGTTCGGAAAGGACCGGCTGATAGCAAAATCGCAGATGCTAGTTGAAGACAGCTAATTGACAGTCGCTCACACCCCTTATCCCTCAAATATCCTCGTTGGCTTTCGCCCACTTCCAAAGTACACCTCGAGTATAAAAGCTTCCTCCTCCGTTAGTTCCCACGCCGGAGAAAAACCAAAATAATTACAGAGAAGCCCCCACTCTCTCTCTCTCTCTCTCTCTCCCCGCCCTCCTCGCCTTCGTGGCTTCGTCTTCATGCTTCCCCTCCCCCAACCTCCAATTCCCTTCCCACCCAAACCCTAAATGGCCCTCGACGCGAGCTCGCCGGAGACGTCGCCCCGCCGCGACTGACCGCCGATCCACCCGCCCCCGCTGAGGCTGGTGGCACCCCGGCCTGATCTCGGAGGAGGGACGAGATGGCGTCGCGGCAGCAAAATGCGCAGTTCCACAAATCCAAGACGCTTGACAACAAATACGTGAGGATTCCCGCGCCTCCTGCCTCGGATCTGGGGGAATTCGTGTCTGGTGTTTCGAATTTTGGGGATGCTTCTCCCACTCACTGTGTGTGTGTGTGGGTGGGTGGGTGGGTGTGGTCGGGTGCAGATGCTGGGAGATGAGATAGGGAAGGGGGCGTACGGGCGCGTTTACAAGGGGCTGGACCTGGAGAATGGCGACTTCGTGGCCATCAAGCAGGTCTCGCTGGAGAACATCCCACAGGAGGATCTCAGCATCATCATGGTGAGTTTTTTTTTTCTTTTTTTCTTTCCTTTTGAGCTTCTCTTATGGCGCATAGCGTGTGCGGAAGAAAAAATGTGCGCAATTACATGAAATGCGGTTGTCAGGAGCTTAGAAATAGACATCAGCAGCCACAACAAGGATAGGATGAAACTGGAAGCTGGAGTGAGACATCAGCAGCTACAACAAGGATAGGATGAAACTGGAAGTTGGAGTGATGCAGCTTGCTGTTTGTTATATTGTTTTGTTCGGTAGCATGATGTGGAACTAAATCTTAAGGTGTAGTTCTGCTAGCTTTTATATGAGTCCTTGGCCATCTTCGTCTTAAGCTTGTCTACACTTGTAATAATAGTCCCAAGACATATTGGCTTTAATTTGACCTGTTGATTTAATTATGTAGTGGGTCGTAACGTTTGTTGAGTGCGGTCATATGGAGCTTGTGAGATGTTTATTGTTGTTTGTGCTCAAATAACAGGATGCACATTTCACAAGACATATACCGAGTAATACACTGAACTGTCTGTCTAGGGCTTAGGAATGGCTGACGTAAACAAATGCTGGCTACTATTGCTGCATTTGCTTTCATGTGGTTGGCTTGGTTTTTGCAGACAATGCATGTGATAAATGGCAAGCCAACCCCCCTCCCCCTCCTCCGCCCCTGAATTGGATTACCTGTACATGGTACCAGTAAAGTTTGTGTTAAATTGTTCAGGGGACAAGATTTTTTGTAGTTTCCACACTGTTACAAAACCAACCATTAAGACCTTGTATGTGACTTTGTAAGCAGCGGCAACTCTTGAACCTTTACAGTTTTCCTATAGTGTCTGTATTCAGTGGTTGGACTGCTTAACTGGACCATGTAAGTGGAGAAGCAGCTGGTAACGCTTACGTGGGCTGATATGTGGCCAGCTAATCTAGGTCTATATGGGTGTTGGGGTTGATGAAGATGGATACAAATTATAAAGTATTTGATAGATTACTATAAATCTATAGCTATAATGCAGTGTAATTAGTGTCAACGTTAAAATGTTAGAAGTTTAACCTGTTGGTATTACATTGTGTGTAAGTGAAAACACTCTTAGGCCTCGTTTGGAACACAAGGATTTCAGAGGAAATAGTCCAGTTCCCGTAGGACTCAAAATAAAATTCCTGCTCTCCAAACAGGGCCTAAATGCACGCTCTATTGTTTCTTGTTATTATTTAGTGCATGTATAGTTCTACTGCTTAAACTTTTGTGTAGAACCGTAGTGATTCATACTATAAGCTATAGCTATATGTCTTGATAAAGATTATGGAACAATGTATGATGTATTTGCTACTCATTTAGTGAAACACAAACTTTACCTGTTAGTTATTAGCATATACAACACAGCATTATACATAAAAAGTACCGCTTCGTTTACAGGGTCACATACTGTGTAAGTGCTACAAGGTGGGGTCACCACTCGTTAATTTCTTACTGCTATTTAGAACATCGAGTTTTTCAAAGTTTTACCTTCCACATTCTTCATGCTTGTATCAACACGATGATATGTTTTGTATCAGATTCACCTGTCCCTTTCTTATTCAGCCTTTTCATTATTACAATTTTTCTTTGAATGTCGCCATTTTCTACAATTGCTCTTGTATTTCTGTAACATGGTTCTAATAAATTGTTTTTTTTTAATGTTTGAACAATTGTACATCACTTTCTCCATGGATTGCTGGCGTGGTGTTCAGCAAGAAATTGATCTACTGAAAGTAAGTCTTTAAAACTTTTCATTATCTAGCTTTCACATTTGGACTTGATCAGACAATTGGCCCATATTTTCCTTGTTAATTCATCTCATATCTCATCTTATTCCTTGTTCGTGTTGCATCTGCTCCCCTTTTCCTATGCATATAAGTTTTGATGCCACCATTTTGCTTCTACAATTAATTAATTATAGCCTCATGTGGAAAATTTATGCTGACGAGTGACGACCTTCAAGGGGCATTCTTCTCTAGTGTGAAAATTTTGGTTGTTTTGTACACTCAGACAACTACATTAAGTGTTCAATTAGAAGTTCTTATATGCTGAAAATTCCATGAAAGATGATACTATACCATTGTTTTTTTTGTAAGGATCTTGATTTTTAACATTTATTTCACCCTACTGTCCTAGATGCACATGTTTTTGAGAAAACTGTATTGATGCAAACTAAGTTTTGTTACTTTATGCAGAATCTTAATCACAAGAATATTGTGAAGTATCTTGGATCATTGAAGACAAAGAGCCACCTCCATATCATTCTAGAGTAAGCAGTTTCCAGTCTTCACTGACAATGTCTTGATATGAAGTAGAGTTATGCCTGTTGGTAATTTTTTAGGATGGAAGTTCCAATACCCATGGGATAAATGCAGGTACGTGGAGAATGGCTCACTTGCCAATATTATCAAGCCAAACAAATTTGGACCATTTCCTGAATCATTGGTGGCTGTCTACATTGCTCAGGTGAATATGGTGATTACTGCTACTTTCCCTTTTTGCTATATCTGGTTTTATTTTTATATATGTAACCAGGTGTTGGAAGGTCTTGTTTATCTGCATGAGCAAGGTGTCATACATAGAGATATCAAGGGTGCAAATATATTGACTACCAAAGAGGTAAACTTGTTGTACCGTATGCATATTTGCCCATGGTTTTTTCTTTGTTTTGACTTCTGATCACTGAAGTGGGAAAAAAATCTTGGAATGGCTAATAATGGAAAATTGTGGGAGGAAGATAAAGGCCTAAGGTACACTAGTCTTGAAAAAGATGTTTTGAATAGCATGTTTAAAAGCTACATCTCTCATAGACTTTCTATTAATATGAAGAATGTAAAAAAAGAAGTTAAGAAAGGGTACCCTAATCATGAACTCATGGGCAAATAGTAGTCTAGCAGAAATTGTGGGAGCGGAGAACTGTAAATGTGCAATCATCTAATGGATAAATCCAACATTGATTACAAGCTGTTGATTCTCAGGCTGTGTGTTAGTATAACATAAACCTACCTCATTTTTTCTTGGTGTGCAATGAATGCTATATAGATAATTAGCTACTAATAATTTATATGTGAATATATAACATGATGTTATAGCTCATGGCTAAACTTGAAATCTACACTTACAATAGACAACCAAGGCCCAAGGGCATTAGATGTCAGATTTTGCTATAATCATGTTTTTCTCTACATCTTCTCATTTGTCTACAATCTGTTCAGGGCCTTGTCAAACTTGCTGATTTTGGAGTTGCTACTAAATTAACTGAAGCTGATATCAACACACATTCAGTGGTTGGGACTCCATACTGGATGGCCCCCGAGGTTTGCTAACTGTCTTTATTTCTGTTTGTTCCTGCTGGATTATTTGTTTAGGTCATTAGGTGCACTGACACACTGGTTTCTGAACTTATTTTTGTTGTCATTTACCGTTAAATGTCTTAAAAGGGTTGTCCTGTTCCATTGGGCTGTGAAATTTATATTTGAAGCATTAATACAAATAACTCAACAATTAGTTTAGTGCTAATTTGTCATGGGTAGAGGAAGAACAAAGTAATAGTTGTGAGAGGTGGCTGGCCATGGCCTTGACCTCCTGCCACGCGACGGGGAAGCTGTGATGAGGCTGCCGCGCTACAGGTGCAAGGCGCATGCCCTAAACAGAGGAGATGCAAATTGGGGCAATTCTCTATTTCTTTCTTGAGGAATACAAAGATGACAGCCATATAAATAAGCGTTAGACTCCTAATAAGATGGAAACTTAACCATCCAATATGCATCTAATCAATTATGAGATATGCATGCCATA
The DNA here is from genome assembly GCA_036346375.1 of Guadua angustifolia. NCBI lineage: Eukaryota > Viridiplantae > Streptophyta > Magnoliopsida > Poales > Poaceae > Guadua > Guadua angustifolia. Next base: position 28,042 of record JAYEVE010000812.1, on the reverse strand, counting down.
ATTACCAAATCCTGGGATAGCTAACTAATGCAATTTCCTAAAATATGGAGATAAGCTTCCAAGCTCAGCCACCACCTTCCATAAGACCCGTGCCTTGGTGTAGCACCGTGCCAAATCCATGGCCCGAAGCATCACATTCCACTATAAACTCACGGCCAAAATCCGGCAATTGCAAAACCGGGGCTGAAGTGAGGGCGGCCTTAAGAGTAGTGAAAGCACTAGTGGCGTCGTCTGGCCAGACGAATGTGTCCTTGAGAAGCTTGGTGAGGGGCTCAGCTAGGGCGCCGAAACCGCTAATGAACTTGCTGTAATACCCAGCGAGGCCCAAAAAACCACAAACCACACTAACTGTATGCGGTAAAGGCCACTCCCAAACTGCTGCGATCTTCTGCTCATCAACTTCAACGCCAGTCGCTGAAATGAAGTTGCCAAGGTAGGCCACTGAAGTTTCACCAAAGAAGCACTTTGATATTTTGAGGCAAAGTTGGTGATGTTGAAAAGCTTGAAAGACTGTATGGACATGGCCCAAGTGCTTTGACTACAACGGGCTGTATATTAAGATGTTGTCAAAGAAGACCAGAACAAATCGCCGGAGGAGAGGGCGAAGAACTCATTCATCAAGGCTTGAAAAGTTGCTGGCACATTGGTGAGACCCAAGGGGATGACCAAGAACTCAATATGACATTGATGAGTTCGGAAGGCAGTCTTCTTAATATCAGCTGGATGCATTAAAACCTGATGATAACCGAACCATAAATTGAGATTGGTGAAGAATTAATTGGGCCCGCGTAGTTCATCCAGAAGCTCATCGACCACGGGAATAGGAAATTTGTCCTTAATGGTGCAGGTATTAAGGGCTCGATAATCAATGCAAGAATGCCAAGAGCCATCATACTTTTTGACCAATAGCACCGGTGAGGAGAAGGCCGAGGGCCTCTTATGGATCACACCTTGCTGAAGCATCTTTGCGCACTGCAGTTCAAGCTCATCTTTCTACAATTGGATGTAACGTTATGGACAAACTGCAATGGCCTCAGTGCCAGGTTTGAGATGAATGCGATGGCACTGTGCGCGCTGAGGAGGAAGTCCTTGCGGCCCGGCGAACAAACTGCTGAACTCCAGAAGAGCATCCATGAAGTCTAGACCGGTGCAAACATGAAGGGAAGTAGACTGGAGAGTTGCTGGTAGCCCATGCCAAGTAACTTGACGCCCCATGCATGCGAAGGATATTATCATCTTGGCAAACAATGGGGCTGAGAGTGCCCAGCCATTGTACGTCGAGGATGACATCGAAACCAGCAAGGGGGATTGTGTAGCAATCTAGGAGAAAGCGTTCGCTAGCAATCTCTAAGGGTATGACGCGACACACGCCAGGACTTGTGACACGGTTGCCATTCACCACTGAGCTGAAGGCCTGGTCTTCTCGGGAGGGCGACGCCGTGGCAACAACACTTTCCACGAGAAAGTTATGTGTGGAACCACGATGAAGGACCGGCCGCCAATGAGGACCTCCAGGCGCATGGTCTGGCCCGATCTGGGAATAATCCTTATCAATGCTGCCAAAGAAATAGCAGGTGCGCCATTGGAGAAGTCGGCCTTTGTGTCTGGATCAACACCGGGTTCGAGGGACAGATCGACTTCCAACACAAAGAGCTTTTTGCAGTGGTGGCCAGGAACGTATTTGTCTTGCAGTGGAAACGGAGTCCTTCCGCCTAGCGCCGATCCAATTCAGCTGGCGACAAGAGTGGCGAGGAGGAGCACCTGGGCCGTCAGAACCAGTGGGCATAGGAGAAGGCGCCGACGAGGAGCTCCCAGTTGAGCTAGCTAGCCTGCCAATGGAAACGATGCTGTGCGCAGATCCAGTGCATCATGGCTGGCGGAAGGGAGTTGCTTGAGGAGCAGGCAGGGAGAGGCGGCGCTCGAAGGTGCGGGCCAAGCTCATGGCTACCTCAATCATCAGGGGAACTTGGAGCTCCACGTTGGACTGGAGTGGCTCGTCCAAGCCAGTGGTGAAGAGCTGGATCTACTGTGTCTTTGTGAGGGGGTCGGCGTGGCAGAGCAGAGCAAGGAATTTCTCCAAGAAGGCTGCCACCGTGGAGCTTCGCCACAGCGCCGTGAGCTCTCCGAGGGGGTTGCTACGCAAGGGGGGACCGAAGTGGGCATTGACGAGGTCGGTGAATTGGTGCCACGACTGAGCCCCTTTGTCGTGTTCAAGGCGATGAAACCAGAGATGGGCAGAGTCAGTCATGTGGAAGGAAGCCAACCTGACTTTGTCCTACTCTAGCGTGTGCTGAGCTCAGAAGAAGCGTTTGCAGCGATTGAGCCATGATAATGGATCGGCCTGGCCGTTGTACATGGGGAATTGTAGCTTGCAGTAATGTGGAGTACTGCCTCACACCATAGTTATCACAGCGCTCCGGCAAAGCCGCCTCCGAAGCGCCTAGGCGCCTAGGTGGGCGCCTAGGCGAGGATTAGGTAACCAAAAAAATTCATTAAATCTCCTCGGCCCACCTACGAGCACACCTAGCTAGCCCAGCCTAGTGGCCTAGCTTCCCTCCCTCCCTCTCGCCGTACCCACCCAACTCCGCCACCACTCCCTCTCTCTGCCACCCCACCCCACCGTAAGCTCTCTTTCTCCCTCACATCCATTCATACGCTTCTTCCTTTGTCTCATGGCGCACATTCGAAGTCGACCTCGCCCGAGCAAATACCACCTAACACGCCGCCTTCTTCCGGCAAGCATGCCGTCGACATTGAGCTACCCTTGCCAGGATTCCTGTATGGCGGCGTGAGGCAGATCCTTCTAACCCCACGCCAACTAGATCCGCCTCCACACCGTTGACGACTCCGTGTTGTCGACATCGAGCTCCCCCTTACCGGATTCCCAGGGCGACGGTGGAGGCAATGGAAGTAGCGACGATGGAGGTGGAGGAGATGGAATTGGCGGTGATGGAGGTGGAGGCGAGTCAGGCGACGGGATCTTACCTGATCTAGTTGCCGGCGGTGGAGGCGGACGGGCAGAGCTCCTTTGTCGTCTTCTCTCCACGCGCTCATCTCCATCTGGTGCACGATTGGATGCTGCGGCAATGACGACTAGTTGCCCCGGGCGACGCCTGACATGGCCAGGCGAACGACTCGCGGTCTCCAGGCGAGGCGAGCCCTCCTGGCGGTCCTGCCCCGGCGACTGTACGCCTAGGCAGCGACTAGGTGTCGCCTAGGCGGTGCCGTGATAACACTACCCCACACCATCGATTTGATGTCAATAGCTGTATGGTGCCCTATCGCCGAAGTGAAGTCGCCATGCCCGGGATTGGAAAACGAGGAGGGGCTGGCGCAGGAGGCAAATCCACTGGCGGTGGCATATGCGTGGGAGGTGGCGTGCGGCATCATGGAGTTAGGAGGGTAGCGAGATCAACATCACACACAGTCTTCCTCCGAGCGACGTAGTCACGCTATTTTCTAGACCGGTGATGGCGACGTTATGGGCGCACTGTTTATTGTCGATGCCACGAACTGTATTGGTCAGGCTATCAATCTTCTCATAAAACTGCTGGTTGTCCGTCACCATTTGCTTTATGATGTATTCCAAGAGCTTGGTGACCAAGTCATCAACTTCCTCTCCCGACATGACAGCAGAAGAATGTGATACCAAGGTGTCATGGGTAGAGGAAGAGCAAAGGTAATAGTTGTGAGAGGTGTCTGGCCGTGGCCTTGACCTCCCACCGCGCGACGGGGAAGCCGTGATAAGGCTGCCGTGCTGCAAGTGCAAGGCGCACGTCCTGAACAAAGGAGATGCAAATTGGGGCAATTTTCTCTATTTCTTTGTTGAGGAATACAAAGATGACAGCCATATGATAAGCATTGGACTCCTAATAAGATGGAAACTAACCATCCAATATGCATCTAATCAATTACAAGATATGCATGCCATAATTACCAACTCCTGGGATATGCTAACTAATGCAATTTCCTAATATGAAGATAACCTTCCAAGCTCAGCCACCTCCTTCCATACGGCCAACTTGATCTGCATGGGGGCTAGTTGCGCCAGTTGGCTTATGTCTCCTGGAGTATGTTATGCCCCACATGACATAATTCATCAAGTTGAACTATCATTTTTTAGAACAAACACATTAGTTTGGAAAATCATTAATACAAATATGTGCTATTCGTCTTTTTATTATTATTATTTTGGAAAAGTTGGTTGGAATTGTGAGTATGATGTCATGGAACTGAATTATGCCAGTGTGCCAGATGGCTTGTGGGATATCCACCACCGTGATGGTTGCCACTACATGTCAATAGCACCACAAAATGTGGAGGATGTTCGAAAGCAAGATTTTACCCATCATATCTGTTCCAGGACCACCCAATGGGGTTAAAGTTCTAAATTATACACGGTGCTGTTGGCATCGAGAATATTGTATCATAACAGATAGTCAACACTGTCAATAGGATAGCATTGATTGCACCAAGTGTTGGCGGCCAAAATTATGTGCATCTATTAATTCGGAATGATACTTGCTCTTGCAAGATGCTAGTCTTAACATTTATTACTGCCGATCGAGGTTCCTATAGACTTGCATTTATTTCTGTCCAAAATTGTATTTGAATATTACACAGCGATGTTTGACTTTTGTTCACAACTTTTTTCTGCATTAGGTCATCGAAATGTCTGGTGTTTGTGCCGCATCGGATATCTGGAGTGTTGGTTGCACTGTTATTGAGCTACTCACATGTGCCCCACCATATTATGACCTCCAGCCCATGCCTGCACTGTTTCGCATTGTTCAGGTTGATTACTTGCAGCTGCTCTTCTTACATCTTCAAAAGCCACTATTCATTCACTTATGAGTGCATACTACATAAAACCTTGGACTTATGTAATGTAGGATGTGCATCCACCAATACCAGAAGGATTGTCTCCTGAGATTACTGATTTTCTTCAGCAATGTTTTCAAAAGGTTCTCTGTTGTTTCTTCTTGCTATGTTTTGAGGAATAAATTAATTTTTATGATTTTATCTAATTGAATGTTGTCCTGACATCAAGAAGCACTTGTAGGATGCAATGCAAAGACCTGATGCAAAGACATTATTGATGCACCCATGGTTGCAAAACTCAAGACGAGCCTTGCCATCTCTCCGACAACCTGTTCGATCACGGAGGTAGCTCAAATTTACTAGGTCATTATTTTCTATTGTTATCAGTGACAGTGAATAGTCTGGCAAATCAATAATGCAATCTAAAAATAATAATGCGAGTTAGAAAAATATGAACAACATGAAACCACATGATAACTCCACAATGTGACCTTTTTCAGCCACTTAAATTACGGTGTATAGTCTGCAGACTGGACCAGCACTAGTAAATTTTCTTTAAGCATTGCTAAATTTATAAAAATTAGTCTATGGTAGTTTATAATATTATTTGTTTAGTAACTGGGATATGCCCATATGTTGCGGGGTTAACTTGCAGGACTAGTAGATTTGATTTAGATGTTTGCTTGTGGAATAAAATAATTCAGTGCTTTAATTTGAGTTTTAACTGATAAATTTTTAACTTCTGCCTGCTGTTGAAACTCCTGATAGTTCTAACTCTCTATTTTTTTACATAGTTGATATATGAATATTTCCTGTACTCTTTGCTCATCTGTTCAGAACTGGTGATTGGCTAAGCAGCATATGCCACTTGCATCTTTCTAACTGTTTTGTCGTTTGCAACAAGCATGTCTTGGGTACATATTGACCATGTCTGTTTTCTGCTCATTCTGATCGTTGTTCTTTCTCATGTATTTTTTTTATCATGCTTTGTAGTTTACTATATCAACAAGTATAGTCCTACAGAAATCTAATCCCACAAGTGTATAATTTCTAAATCTCAACAAGATTGATTGTTCACAAAACTACTACCAAAAATATTTGAAATAACTTTCGAAAGTGACCTTGATAAGCCACTAAAATGTCCCTGATCTGTTGGTACAATCAGGAATATTGGTGAGGATGATGAAGGCTCAAGTGGCGATAATCTCTCCGGGTTATCTGGCCCATCAGGAGATACACAAACACCTGTTGTTTCTGACATTGAACAGGTAACCCTTTCAGGGCTCTTCACACATCATGTTGAGCTCATAGCATGGATTGTCCAAAGTCTTATGTGGTGGACCGACAAGATTATTAAGCTATCATCATTATATAAACTCTTGTTTTGATTAACATTGCTCTAGGAGGATGGAAGAAAAGAACTGGTTTCTGAATCTGCCGGACAAGATAAACCCAATGAGCTTCATGATGTTGAATTAAAACCTACTGAGAGCAGTAGTTTAAACAGTGTGGATCTTACGAAAGATAATGTGGTTCTTACTAAAGATCCTACATTAGTTTTTCATGAAAAGCTACCATTTGAATCTTCATCTGAAGTTACTGATTTAAATGGTAAAGTAATGGCACATGAACTATCCCAAGATGGTCTGCCAAGTAAGGTAGCTAGGAGCAGCCAAGAATCAAGAAAGGGCGATGCTAAAAATGTAGAGCTTGAAAGCAAAGATGATTCAAGCTTTGAGGATGGTGATGTTTTCTCCTTTCCGGCTGGAAGACAGAATATCAACTTCCAAAAGGTGAGAGCTTTCTATGCAGTATTGTGCCTTACTGCGTTTGCAGTTTGCACAAAAAAAAGTCAGATGCTTTCTTAGTCAAGAATGTAGATTTTTTTATGACACTTCTACATGTAATTCGTGACAAATTATAATTTAAAATGTGCATAAGTCACAGATTTCTTGCTGCAATGTTTTGATGGAAGAATTTTGGTTCAATTTATAATAGGTAATATTGCCCCATCCTCTTTTGCTTATCAAGCATGTGTAGCAAATTTGTTCTTACTGTGGCTAGCGCTTGGTTGGGAGCTCAACTTACAGCGTGGCTTAACTGAAGTAAGCATTATTGGTGACCTACAGTTGGTTGAACATTGGAGGGACAGATAAAAAATATTTTTTAAGGGAAAAAAAGGGCTAGAGGGTATTGGTGTTAAGGCACTTCACCCTTTTAATCCCATTGCCTGTTAGTCCCATGCTACCTTATGGTCTAAAGAGGCTATATTATAACTTACGAGTAATGACTAACATGAATGAGAACCGAATGGAATTGTCTGAGCCTTTGCTCCAATTAGGTGCCCAATCAAGTCTGTTTGTTTTTGTTTCCTTGCATGGCATTTAGAACCTTAGTAATATTATGACATGAAAACAGTTTTCTCACTACTGGTAGAAGAAAAGAATTTCTGAAAGTGTCTAAAGATTGTTGATTTGTTTCTAACCAAATATCACAATAAAAAGACAAACAAATTGAATGACAATAACTGGAACTCATAGGTTTTCTGCCTTGATAGTTTGTGCTACAGCAGCTAGATTGCCACTTGGTCCATATTGATTTTCATATCTGTGACCGTTTAAATGTGAGAAGTAAACCATTCTTAACCCAAATCTTCAACCTCCCACTACTCAATCAGTCTTGCAGCTTGTCAGTTGGACTGCCAATATCAGTTGTCACATAGTTTCCTATGTTGCCTCACTATCAAAGTCTTGAACTGCTATGCACCATCTTGATTTTTTGTGTTACTATTCTCATTTGAAGTTCTTTAGTAGCTAATTGCCCTTAAATCTATCACGTATTGACAGGAGGCTAAACCTTCAGTTCTTGAGGGAACTAATGAACTAAGCAGATTCTGTGACACACCTGGAGATGCCTCCTTCGATGATTTATTCCTATTGACAAGCAGGAGATCATGGGGCTGAAGCTTCAACATCCACTCATGGCCAAGAGCTTCAGATAATGGTCAGCAAAATGACCTTGCAAAGGAACTCAAGGCTAGGATGGCGCAGAAGCAAAAAGAAAATGATAGTGTGCCCATAAATGGTGGCAAGCTTCTTGAATATGTCATGCGTCTGAGGGAAGAAGATATTGATGGATCGGTATTGCTCTCACTACTATGTGTTCGATTCTCTCTATACCTTTGAGAATATAAAAAATAGATGAACTTCTGATTATTGTTGCTCAATTTTATTTATATTATCATTAAACATTTTTTCAGCCATTTGACGAGAACATTCCTGGAGAGAGTCTTTTCCCTCAGGTGTGCCAATGTCCTAAAGCTGTAATATATTCTGCAATAGATGTGTGCATTTTATGAATGGCATTACCATTGTGTGGCAATGCTCTTGCTTGACCTTTTTATTCCGTAAATTTATATTTTCACATATGGTTCCTATTGAAGTGTGCAGCTTAGCAACCGGGAAGTGGCGGACCTTGGCAGCAGCCAGCTGCTTTGTTGCAAATTCGCAACTTGCATTAGGTGTCAATTGTTTATACATGGAAATGTTGTTCTTCTTCCATGCATTTTTCAGTGCAAATGTTATGCAATGGATAATTTCTGTGATGATATTTGTGTAAATGCATGCCCCTGTTTTATTCATGACATAATTAATGTATAGGACACTTGTTTTCTATTCCTAAAATATACGTTTCCTTCGTTCAAGACGTCAATATGTTGGATGTCTTATTCAAAATAAGAAACTGATGCTAAAGCGTGTCATGTTTCCTTGTTCCCCCAGATACTAAGATTCATACTTATGTTCAAAATTTTAGACTATTTGCTTGAACCGCATTTTGGTTTTGATACGTCTGCAGTTGTTATCATGTCTTGTCCATGAAGTACTTTTCATTGCCTATTTTTGTAGTCTGTGGAATACAGCAAAATAGTAGCACAGCTGAAGCCCGGGGAAAGTGAAGAAGTAATATTGTCTGCGTGCCAAAAGCTTATGTTGTTCTTCAATCACCGGCCTGAGCAAAAACAGATTTATGTATCACAAAACGGTCTCCTTCCGCTGATGGAACTTCTTGAACTTCCCAAAAACCGTGTATGAAGTTTTACTTTGGTTTTAAAAAACTTTTTTGCTGGCTCTTTACACTGAGAAGTTAACCGTTTGTTTTCTGCAGATTATATGCTCTGTTCTGCAACTCATCAACTACATTGTAAAAGATAATACAGGCTTCCTAGAAAATGCTTGCCTTGTTGGCCTTGTGAGACTATTGTCTGAGAGCAATGACTTTTGAATTCCTTTGACAACGTGGAATGGACAATTGATATTTAAAGTTTATTTGCAGATTCCAGTGGTGATGAATTTTGCTGTGCCAGATCGTGCAAGGGAAGTTAGGATGCAAGCATCATTTTTTCTTCAGCAGCTTTGTCAGGCCAGGTTAATTTTCTGACATACTTGATGGTGTCTAACTATATTTACATACAATTTGATGTAATAAAATGTTTTCGTGCTAATTTTCAATTTTCTATCTCCAGCACCTTGACATTGCAAATGTTCATTGCATGCCAAGGGATCCCTGTATTGGTGGGTTTTTTGGAGCCCGATTATGCAAAATACAGGTAAGCTCATTTGTTGTCGTCTTACATATTTTCTCTGGATTTTCAGGTGTATTTTTCGTGTTATTAAATTCTTGTGTCTACTAAAAATTTTCCAATATATTGTAAATTAGCAGGGAAATGGTTCATCTTGCAATTGATGGCATATGGCAGGTCCTCAAGCTCCAGCATTCAACTCCGAGAAATGACTTCTGCTGTATAGCAGCGAAAAGTGGGGTGCTTCTTAGGCTAGTGAATACTCTCCATAGCTTGAATGAAGCAACAAGATTTGCTTCCATCTCAGGGTCAGGTGCTTCAGTAACACAGAATGGTTCCACCCCCCGACGAAGATCTGGCCAATTAGATCCACCAGTGATAGAAATTTCCAAAGTGAGGCTGGATCATCACCATTCATCTGGCTCCATGCAATCTTTACAAGCAGATGCAGATAAGCATCACATCTTATTGGATCCTTCAGCATCTCCCAGGTTCAACGATATAACTGCTGCTGGTCACATGGAGAGAAATGATAATGACCTGGTTAGGCCACAAAGGCTTAGTGTTTCTGCAGGAAGGACATCGACAGACAAATCTCCGAAGCATATAGAACTAGTATCAAATGGTCATATTAGTGGTCAAAATGATCAAATCCGACCTCTACTGAGTTTGTTGGAGAAAGAACCACCCTCTCGCCATGTATCTGGACAACTTGATTACGTTCGTCACTTATCTGGACTAGAAAGGCATGAAAGTATTTTGCCATTGTTACATACTTCAACAGAGAGGAAAACAAATGGTGAACTTGACTTGCTCATGGCAGAATTTGCTGGTACTTAATTTCATGATCTTTATACCAGTTCATAGAATATTAGTAATCCATCTGCATTGTGTTATGTTCCTATCGCTTCTACATATTGCTTTGTGTTCCAATCTTCTCTTTTCAAACATTTACCCTTTTGCTAGAATATAGCCATTCTATAAATTTTCCCTCTTTTTTTTGTTCCATTGTATTCTCAATTTCCCATCTTGTGGTTCCGTCCTTTTAGGGTATAGTAATCTTGCAATATGTTATATAAAATTTCACAAATAGATGATGTAGTTTTTTTTATATGTTTCCATCTAGTTTCACTAATCCCTGTTTCCATCACCAGGAAACAGGCAAGATATAGTTTCCAATATGACTGTCCAACACATGTTGGCATCAGGGTTAACAATTCCATTAAGCCAAAGATTCTGAACCTTGGCGAGGAGGCAGAATCCAGTTGTTCTTTGTTCAGCCTGGTTTTTATTTCATTTTTCTTTATGTTTTCTATGGGTTTTAACAATTTTAGTATTTTATTTTGTAGCAGTGTGAAAGACTATAAAATACTTGTGTGTAGTGTAGAAGCAGTTTGGTGTGAGTATACAACCTTTCACTGTGTGCTAATTGCACTCTGAATTTTATTCAGAGGTCTCCAGACAGGGAAGAGAGAATGGTAACCTTGATTCTAACATAAAAGCGTCAAATAGAGTTCCAAGTATGAAATATGCACCATCATCAGCTCCAACAGCTTCTAATGAGGGGGCATCAACATCCGGAGCTGCATCACAGACAGCATCTGGTGTGTTATCCGGTTCAGGAGTGCTCAATGCAAGACCAGGAAGTACAACATCGTCTGGCTTATTAGCTCAGATGGTCTCTATGAGTGCTGATGTGGCACGCGAGTATCTTGAGAAAGTAGCAGATCTTCTTTTGGAGTTTGCACAAGCAGACACTGTTGTAAAATCTCTCATGTCTAGCCAAAGCCTTCTTGCACGGCTTTTCCAGATGTTCAACAAGATAGAACCTCCTATTCTTCTCAAGGTAAAGCTGTGCATTTTAGTGTTTGTTTCTACCAGCTACTTGTTCAGGTGACTGATCTGTTTGTGTTTCCGTTTCTGTTTTGGAACCATTTGTCCTTTTCTGCAGATTCTTAGGTGCATTAATCATTTGTCAGGTGATCCTAATTGTCTAGAGACACTTCAACGCACAGATGCAATCAAGCATCTGATACCAATTCTTGAACTTCGTGATGGACATCTAGTTTATCAAATACATAGCGAGGTTGGTAACTTTTTAAAATTACCTTTTTTAATTCTATGTGCTTAAACATGCTTAGCTGGCTAAATTTTTACCAGGTAGCCTCGATTATTTCTTATTGCTTTGCATGTAGTTTAAGCTGCTTCCTCTTGTAGCCCCACCCACTCCCTACCAAAAAAATTGTGTTTCAGCAAGTTTTGATCCTTTTTTACATGGTGGAATTTTGTTTGTTAATTATTTGAGATAAGTTTATGTACTGTTATGGCTTGAGTCAAAATCTGTTCTTTCTGTGTCACAGGGTGTTACAAGATTATGTGTAGACGAACGAAGTACTTAGACTAGTCTTATTATCTACCCTGCCATATCATTATGCATTTGATATAGTGTAATGAAAATCAAGGAACAGATTGACGTTGTCTGCAAGATAGTAAACTTAACATAATGACATTTTCTGCAAGATTGCAACGGCTTGTAATGCTGAACCTTTTTTGGGTTACACTATAATTTGGTATCTGAGTTGAAAATTTGTGATAGGGCAGAAAATCATGACCATTGGTTTTTCAAAAATTGAAATAGGACCAAAGCATAATTTGCCTTCTGTTGTGAGAGTTTCTGAGCACATCATAACCGCCTCTTCCTTTCTGTTTTAGGTCCTCAATGCTCTGTTTAATCTCTGCAAGATTAATAAAAGAAGACAGGAGCAAGCAGCTGAAAATGGGATCATCCCTCACTTAATGAGTTTTGTCATGTCAGACTCACCACTAAGGCAGTATGCGTTGCCTCTGCTGTGTGATATGGCCCACGCTTCTCGGAACTCCAGAGAGCAGTTGAGGGCTCATGGAGGGTTGGATGTGTACTTAAACCTGTTGGAGGACGATGCATGGGCATGTACAGCTTTAGATTCTATTGCTGTTTGCTTGGCTCATGATAATGATCACAGAAAAGTAGAACAAGCGTTGCTGAAGAAAGATGCCATTCAGAAATTAGTGAAGTTTTTCCAAGACTGCCCTGAACAATATTTTGTTCATATACTGGATGCTTTCTTGAAGATTATCACGTAAGAACAAGGGATGAATTTTCTTGTTTGATATTATCTCTCTGAGGATGACAGCGTATGATACATACAATTGTATGCACTGTAACTGCAGGAAATCTTCTCGGATAAATACCGCAATGGCCACCAATGGTTTGACGACATTACTTATTGCAAGGCTTGACCATCGAGAAGCTATTGCCCGCTTGACTCTGCTGAAACTAATAAAGGTTCGCTGTTTACTCTCTGCTTTTTTGGTTAAGTGGTTATATTCAAGCTCTAACAGTGTCCAAATAACCCTAGAAATTCAGGCTACCCAATATCAATGAAATGTTTCACGTAGTTATGTACAATGTGAAATTGGTGACGCAATTTGTGATTGTTTGAAACTATTTCCAGGTCGTCTACGAGCATCATCCTCGACCAAAGCAGCTCATAGTGGAGAATGACCTTCCCCAAAGGCTACAAAACCTCATCGAAGAGCGCAGGGATGGGCAACGTGGCGGGCAGCAAGTGTTGGTCAAACAAATGGCCACCTCATTGCTGAAAGCACTGCACATCAATACAGTCTTGTGATTTCGGCCATCATGTATTTTCCCTCGCATGTTGTATATGTTCCCCCGAGAGGAAAAGTTTTTTTTTCTCTGCCTCTGCCGAACCGTGATTTCCCTTATCATGAGCACCAGACTGCCTGTCGCACCTGATCCCTCTTTTATCGGGAGAACGGTTCGACGTTCCAGATGCCAAGATACAAAAAAAATGGGGTTTGTAAAGCCCTTAATGGTTGTTTATATTTAGTGTATTAGTGAAATTTTTGTAAATTAGCTGTCTTGAGATTCCAGTTGAACAACTCATGTAAACTTGTTTGTGTTATCTTGTGTCAGTAAAATTTTGCAGGTGTTCGCCTTGGTGTGGTCTAAATCTTGTCCATGGACTGCTTCAGTTAATTATGACGGTGAAGAATAAATTCCATATGTAGCGTGTATGTCTCGATCTATAGCTTCAGCGGATTAGGAACCGAGGTTTCGTGCACAGAGATCAATCATCTTGTGGATTCAGGAAAATGGATGATTATGTCAGAAGTTACGGCTTAAAGGGCAGATCCTAGCGTGACAAGTCTAGGTTGATGCTACACTATATTTCGTATGATTACATTTGTTCCAGATACAAACGGATGGTTTATAAAGAAAACATTCGTCACAGAATGACAGAGATGGATGAGATGCTACCCCCATGACAAAAAAAAGAGATCAAGACAAAGAAGAGGTGCAAAATAACACTCCTAGAAAATCACAGATAAGTCTTTTGATCTGTACATGGTTCGTCAGCTTACACAACCGAACGTTTCGTTGCGACACCACAAACTCACGCCATACAGGAACATTGTTTATTCATCTTCATGCCAGTGCATATGGAAATTTATAGTCTGTAAACAAATTAGATATACTTAACAGATAAATAACCAAACTCCAAACTACGCATTCTGAGCACCATAAGATTTCCAGAGGTTGGTCCATTCCTCCATCGCATCGGCAGCTTTGGTGAAGATGGCATTCTGCGGTCCCAATTTCTCCCTCACAACGCTGGCTAGCTCCTTAACACAGTCTTCAACAGTAACTGCGGTCCTCGATAGCTTGACCGACTGGAAGAATGGAAGAACATCGTCCATGACTTTCACCCCTTCCCATTCTTTCAAGCTCTCCAGAGCTTTACCTGCCTCTGCATCACTTCTCATCACATAAGGCAGTCCAGTCTTCACGCCATACCCTAAGCGGTCACACACCACTTTAGCACACAAGCCATTCCATATGTCTTCAAGGGTATCCCATCTGTGCTTCCTTCCTTGCGAAGACGCAGGCCAGGGTACATTACAGGCCCAAGAACCTCACGGTTGAATGCAACATTTATCCCGCCACAGGCATCATCGCGCCAAGTGGAACTGTCATCACAGCATCCACGTATGTTGTGTTGCGTTGATTTCGCTTCACAACATGTGTCATTGGGTCATAGTCCGCATTGTGCAGCCACAGCCCACATGACAGCATGCATTCGACCCCTCGCGCAAGCTAAATGGGTATCCACGGACAAAGTCAGCCCCTTTGCGGAACGGATCATATAGCGTGTTGAAAAAGAAAGGTGTAGCAGGTGTCTTCAGATTGGACATATGCTGTGTAACAGCATCAATAGTCGTCCCGCTACTGTCGTTTGCTGGAAAGCAATTGTCGTCAATTGAGATGACATACTTCTTGCGTGAGACAAGGTAGCCAAAGTAACGGCAAGAATGGTCGGAGAAGTTGATGGATGTGGTACCAAGCACTCCTTCCATGTCTGACTTCGTATAGACTTTGAGATCAAAACCTGGAGGAATTTTAAGTTCCTCTGCCATTTCTGGATCTTTGACAACAATGATGTGGAATCGGGAGAAAAATGGCCGCCATGCCTCAAAGAAAGTGGTCAGGTTGGGCTGTAGAGCTGCAATCACAATGTCAACCTCACTATCTTGAATTTCCAAAGACATCTTCTCAGGTAATCCAGCTGATTTTAGCAGCTGCAATTCTAGAACTTCTCAGAGCACCCTACAGACAAGATGATATTGCGTCAAAAACTGGCGATCTTTTGGCATAATAGCCGAACAGGCAGAGGGCAAACGGACGAATGACATACTTGTGGGAAGGACCGGTACAAGTGGCTGCTTAATGTTGAGAAGCCGAACAAGCAAAATAATTTCCTCGCAGTCGGTTGCCAGAAACAACTTCAGAACTTTCTCTGTCAGCTTACCAGCACTAAGGGTTCTCTGCCAACAAAATGTCATCAGAGATCAAGAACACAAAAATATGAGTGAACAAGTGATGATTGTTTTACCCCGACCCCTTGAGACAGATTTAGAATAGAACAACATAAGAAGACATCACTCCAACCCCTTGAGACATCAAAGTCATCTGATCTCCCCCATATGCAGGCATTAAATTAAAATTCCAAACTAGAATGATATGCCTGATTTGAATAACCGCGAATTGTGAGACTACTACCACCACTACTCGTGGATGGTTTCAACAGGACCCGCATGACGCATGACAACCCTCTTCTGCCATCACCGTTCCTAATTCCCAACTAATTCGTGACCAATTGACCATAAAAACATCCTGTCGGCAACAAGATCGACGTAGCATCAGAACGAACATACATTCTAGAAGACCATTAAGCATCATCGCATTTGGTATCTTTTAATGCTTTTGTCCCCAGAACAAATGATCTGGATTGATTCTTCGCAGTTAGAACGGGCATAACAGATCAGACAAGTCAACGGCAAAACAAGCACAGCCAAATCCAACACAAGAGCAACCTGATTAACAGCACCAAAAGAAACCGATTTGAGAGGAGGCGGGTGATGATAGTCAGCGGCGTGCGGGGCGGGGGTACCTACACGGAAGAGGTCGATGAGGAGGTGGTCGGGGAGGGGAGAGGTCGGAGAGGTGGGCGATGCGGAGGAGCGCGGAGTCGAGGGTGAGGGAGAGCAGGGAGGGCGGGCGCATCGGCCCAGATCTGGATCTCGCGCCCGTTTTATAGCCCGCGCAACCGCTTCCGCGGGAAGCAAAGGTCGTCCTCGCGGGGGGCGCGGCCACGTTGCCCTCGATCCTCGCCTCCCGCGCGAGCGAGACCCCCACCCTTTTGCGTTTGCCGGCAGCCGAGGAGCGCAACCAACCAACCAACCCGCTGAATCGGCGACCTCTCTCTCTCTCTCTCTTTCTCGGTCTCTCCGTTTTTTCCCTGCTTTTCAGTGGGTTTTTCGCTCCCTGTCCACTTGCACGAGCGCGTTGCGGGCGGGCGGACGGACTTGCGCGGCGTCGGCTCGCCTGCTTGTAACTCCGGCAGGTTGGGCCAGGCCGGTACTGCTGCCATCCCAGCGTCCGGTCCGCGTCGCCGTTTATCCCGCAAACGGCGATACGCTTGAGCCGGAGGCCTGACGCCTAGGGTTGACAATGGGAACGCCTAGGCCCGCTTTGATTGGCCAGATTTTAGTAGAAATAAACTGCCCAGGATTCTTGTAGAACGCTTCGCGTAGAATCGAATCACCGTTTGAAAACCGTTTGGCTAAGTGTCTGGATTCAGATTGTGGAAAGAGGATGAAGTGGTGAAAATGACCAAGTGCCCTTTGTATTTGTGATGGATTTGTAGTACATTTTGATGTAAAAATGACAATGAAATACATGCATCCATAATAATCTCATTATAGAATTTTTGTAATAATATTATAAAATGATAAAGTGAACTACGATCTAGATTCCATAATTGCCTTTGCAAGATCATCACGAAATCTATCCATATTTATGTCATTTGCATCGGTTGTAGCCAGTATTTGATGAATTTTGAGACTACCGATGTCTTGCATATCTTTGTGGTATTGTTGGCATGTAATCTGGATTCTCGTCACACATTTGAAAATCTTCATCAAGCACATGATTTTCACGAATGTAGTTATGGAGACACATAGTTGTCGAACGATCATCTTCTGCTTGTTCATCTGCACGAGGCATCTTTAGAAGTATCCTCCACTTCATCTTCCATACGCCAAAAGTACGCCAACCACATTACGAAGGCTAGAGTGCAAATAGTTGAATACCTCTTGCTGACGACTGTGACGGGCGCCACACCTCTTCTCCAACAGTACATGATACCTCGCCTTTTGTATGCGGTGCTAAGTACCCTATGCTGCTTTGGGTAACCCAGATCCACAACATAATATTTGCCTAATGAAACACGAAATAGCATAAGTAATGTGATAGTAACATGACAATAGATTTGAGTAATGTATCAACAATTTTTACCTTATGAGGATGTGGGAAGACTTGTGTATCATGTTCTATAGCATGATAGAGCACACTGGTGTCATGCATAGATCCTGGTTGTCTAATAGAAGCATACGTGAAACGCATATCAAAATCAACCACAGCCATCACATTTTGGGTTGGAGTCCCTGATCTGCCAATATATCGAACATAATCTCTAGACTGTGGTGTTGCTAGGATATGTGTCCCGTCAATGGCTCCAATGCAATCTTTAAAATGCGGTCACATCCTTTGATCACCAGTAATCCAACTATGCACATTGGCAAAGTTTCGATCCTTAGGTCTGATGCAATCGTTAGCCATTTGAATTAAGCATTGTAAGACATCATCGAATTTTCTACTGATTGTCTCCCCTGAATGCTTGAATGTATTTTGAATCGAACTGTTGGATCTATTTTGGCCGCAGATGCACAGAAAGATTGCAAGCGATTCTAATGAGGTAATATTGATGGATGACTTCAGACCGTAATTGCTTACCAATAAGTCGTGCAAACTGAAAAAAAGACTTTCATTCATCCTGAACATTCTGTGACTTTCTCCAGGTGTGTTCAATACCTCCATAATCCATCCATAACCACTGAGTTGTGAAGTCCTTGGTGGATTCTTATCATAATGCTTCATGTAATATTGATGTAAAACGACCGCAGTAGCAAGTAAGTTGGTCTGCAAAATTTGATGTTCACGTATAACCTCCGCATCAACCTCGCTATCACTATCACTTTCACTTGAAGACATCTCTAACATAGAAGAAAGCAATATTAAAACAAAATATATGCCAAGTGTAAATTGCAAAAAAGAAATCGAACTGAATTTTATTCCTATTAAATCAATCAAATCATGGTCAATCAATCAATCAAAAAAGAAATCATTGAATCCTTTTATTAATCTATTCTTATTCTATACCCTTTAAATGAATTTCCCTAAAAAGTAGGACATCATGGTCCATATTTGACAAAGTGCTTCATTGTGAGCCATGCAAACCGGTCTTCTGGAGTGTCCAATGTCATAAACATCTCTCTCTCAGCACGCTTTGTGAATAATTCAAGAGCGATGAAGTGTTGCTTTGTACCGTAAATCGCCCACACTCCTTCACAATGTTCATTATCGCTGGATAGAACACTCATTCTTGTTTGCAAGCGACTCAATAGAAGCAAATGACCTCTCACCGAAAGTCACCATTTTACTAATCTGTTCTTCGATCCACTTTCCTCCACTTGTCTTGGCTCTCTTTGTCTTCTCTTTGTCATGACAAGATGATCTCTTGCCTTTGCCCTTGCTAGTTGGAGTTATTTCTTCGGATCACTTTCGCTCAATCCACCTGATGAACACAATGAATAGGGCTTGGAGGAATAAGACCGCATTAAGCACCAAAATGATCGCCACCGTATTTCTAAGGTCTTCAAACATAACCTTCAACTCATCTTCATTTTGAATTCCTTGTCTTTAAATTTTCCACATCCCGAATTTTTCGCAAACATGAAAACATATGTCAAAAACAATAATATTGTGCAAACAAAATAAGATCAAATATTTTACGGTTTATGACTTACTTTTCTCATCATCTTCCACCAATCATTGTTCATGTCAACCGCTCCTTCCTCTCATCCCAACCTATGCCTGTTTGTTTCAACAACTCCTTCCAAGCATTGTACTCTAGCTTCAATTTGGACCATTTATTCTTAAATTGCCCCCTAGTGTACAAAAGCCCCGTCTCCTCATTGAATTTTTCAATCACTATTTTATACCCAACATTGTTCAAATGGGTGCTAGAACGATTTCCGCACCTCACTTGTTCGGCAAACAATCTACAAACAATCCTAGTGTGTTCTTCAGACCATTCAGCTTCAACCATCTACACAAGCAAACCAATATCACAAACACTAAAATCCAAGCACACACAATAAAATTATGGTCTAACCTAAGCACAGAGCTTTGAAAACAAATCAAAACATTCTGTACCCAGAAGGGAACTGGTATATCATACAAAAGAAGTACTTGAATGCAACCAAAGATACCAACAGGAGTAGTTAGCCCGCGGTCTTTGTCCGTCTGTGATATTAGAGCATCTCCAGCAAAGATTTCATGTGCTTTCATCCGAACAAATTCTTTGAAGTCTTTCCAATTTCTTCTACTCTACTTAATGATTTTTTTGTACTGCCAGTAACTTATATCAAACAGAAGTCCAGAAAGTAAATTATGGAGATCAGCAGGTGAGTATGCATGGGCAGGCAGGAAACTCAATTCTAGTGATTTTTGACAGCGGAACCTCATATACATACCTCCCAAATGAAATATACAGAAACCTTATTGCCGCACAGAATTCAGGCAACAGATTCATCAACTCGGCAAATGAAATATACAGAAACCAAAAAACGAAACTCTGCAATGCATCAACTCGGCTGCACATAAATCAGACAACAGATTCACTGCCTCTTTTGAGGATTTACTCAGTTTATATAGCATCTATGATTACACAAACACTGACTAAATTAACTCAACTCCCTACTACACTCGGTCTGTTTACTTTTAATCAAGGCAGGATTACAACTAATCATGGTGCACTCTGTTGTACTCTATGCCATTGGTGCAAACGCTTATATAACGCATTGTTGCATGTTGACAGAACAGCACTCTATATCTTCTTCCAAATCATCAAGGTGTGAGTGAAGGTTTCTATTCTCTCTAGGATTTCACTTTATATACAATCGAATGAGTTCACGTGTGATCTTTCAATTTCATTTTTTAGTGTTCACTTGCAAGTGAGGCAGAGGGTTTGCTTCGCTTACGTCAGGTCGCGAGTTTAATTCCTGTTTCAAGCTTCTTTTGTTAGAATTTTTAAAATTTACACAAGTTTGATCATGATCTAGAATTTTTATGGTAGATTAGACATGCTCTCAGAACCCTTCTAAATTTTTTTTAAAAATTTTGGGCATCATTTAATAACTAAAAATGGCAAAAACGCTTTAAACAAGAATCTCGAACTCGTGACCCGATGCAAGTGAAGCTAACCCTCTTTCATCTGAGCTACCAACCAACGGTTGTTAAATGATTCTTAACAATTATACGAGGCATAAGCCGGGTAAGTTCCAGTAAAACAGAGATGTAGACTGTGTTTGGTATAACTCTAACTCTACTAGATCCGTGATGTGTATTTCTACCTCTACCAGATCCGTAGAGCAGCTGGAGTTGTGGGTATATTAAGGGCCTGTTTGGTAGAATTCCAGATCCTAACTTCACCTGAGATCTGAAACTTGTATATTAAAATAAAGTAAACTAAGTTTATATTTTTAGTCTAAAATGTAAACAAGATGATTTAGCTAAACACTCTTAATGTACTCATAACTCCAACTCCACGGATCTGATGAAGTTAGAAATACCCAGCTATACCAGATCCACGGATCTGATGAAGCTGGAGTTCTACTAAACACACCCTAAGAGTGTTTAGGTGAGTCATCTTGTTTACATTTTAGACTGAAATAAAACCTAATTCACTTTATTTTAGTCTATAAGTTTCAAATCTGTGGTGGAGCTAGGATTTGAAGCTCTATGAAATAGGGCCGTAGAATAAAAAAATTTTGCAGCTGCCCCGTAGCGTGGAAAAGAAGAATACCGCGCAGGCAAAGCACGGAAAATAATTGCGCGCAACATGCTGCAGAAACCGTTCATCTCATATTGCCCTTCTGTTGATTTTACACTAAGTCCAGTACCGGTGATTCCATGCTCGTGTAATGGACTATATCTGAAAATTTGTTGCCATGAGACCATTTTCATAAAACAAAAAGAAAAAAAGCATGAGGCCAGTACACTAGACATTTGATCCAAGGCTCGCCCTAATAGCTAGTTCGTCACCGTGCATGTACTTTACCCACGCGCCGTCATGCAGTTACACTCCTGACGACACTGCCCTCGTTGACTGTAACCACATGCTCACGACCGCCGTCGTGGCCGCACCGGTGCCTCACGTGATTTTGGGTCTACGCGCGTAAGGTTTACTAGCAATAATAGCGCGCTACGCTGCGCCGTTCTGTAGAGTCGATTGGACCCGTCGGCAAATCCATGGGGGTCGTATTTTCGATTTTCATATTTGTTTAAAAAATAGGTCGTTAGCTATAAACCTTCAACGGATCTACGTTTTTTTTAGAAAACCGCGATTACAACCCGTGTCTGATAAATTTTGTCGAATTTTTGATTTTCGTAATTTTTAAATAAAACGGGTCGGTAGGACCCGTTGGCGAATCCATAGGATATTACAAACCTTCGATGAATCCACGTTTAATCTACGGGTTACTATAAACCTTCGACGAATCTGTGTTTTTTTAGAAAACCGTGGTTGTTTTTTACGCATTTCGGGATATTTGATCTTTTTTTGTTTTTTTGTGTTTGTTAAAAAAAAGGGTTGTTAGGACCCGCCGGCGAATCTATGGGTCGTTATAAATCTTTGGACGAATCGACGTTTTTTTTTTAAAAAAAACCCTACGGTTATGACCCGCTGGCAAATCCATAAGTTGTTATAAACCTTCGACCAATCCGTGTTTTTTTTATCGATGCGTGTTTTATTTAGAAAATTACGGTTGAATCTGGTTTTATTCTTTTTTTTTGTTTTTTGTGTTTGTTAAAAAAAATGGGTCGTTAGGATCCGTCGGTGAATCTATGGGCCGCTATAAATTTTTGGATGGATCTACGTTTTTTTTTAAAAAAAAACCCGCGGTTATGATCCGCTAGCAAATCCATAAGTTGTTATAAACCTTCGACGAATCCTTGTTTTTTTTGTCGATGCGTGTTTTATTTAGAAAATTGCGGTTGAATCTATGCTTTTTTAAAAGAAAAGTGCGACCGTTTTTTTATGTATTTCCTTTTTTAAAAGGCTGCTCGGACCCGTGGGCGAATCCATGAACCGCTATAAACCTTCGATGAATCTGGGTTTTTGGGTTTTTGTGTTTGTTAAAAAAATGGGTCGTCAGGATCCGCCGGCGAATCTATGGGTCGCTACAAATCTTTGGACGAATCTACGTTTTTTTTATAAAAAAAAACTCGCGGTTATGACCCGTTGGCAAATCCATAAGTTGCTATAAACCTTCGACGAATCTGTGTTTTTTTTGTGACGAAAACATTTTTTCCGGGTTTTTTTGGTGACGAAAACATTTTTTCCGGAAAAAACGGAGAAAGAACCTAGACGTAAGAAACAGGGGGCTGTTTGTTATTTTTTTGGACCTGTTGCTATCCTGAAAAATTAGAAAAGGGCTTGTTCGCGATTTGAACTTTACGGGAGGTTTTTCCGTGAAATACCGCGCCAGGGACCCAAACGCGATGAAAAAAATATATCTTCGTCTCATAAAAAATCGTGAATGACCTATTTGTAATCCGTAAGGATCTATCCGTAATTCGAAGAAATAGAGGAGCTTTTTCGCAAAACCGGCTTAGGCGGCACGTGGCCCACCTGAGCTCTCTCCAATCCTTTGCGCTATAAAGGGTGAAACCATGTGAGGAAGGAGGAGGGGTTGGCGAGTCACTTTTTTTTCTCATTAGATTAATTTTTGGGGCAGAATTTATATGTTGTTAAATTGTCTTTCTATTTTTGTTAGAGATTTCTTTAGAGAGGGTCAGAGAGGGAGTTGGGAGGAATGATATTCTTCGCCACCATCACTACTTTCTTTCTCTGTTTCTAAATATATGTCATTCTAGCTTTCAAATTTTATTTTTAAATAGATGTCATTATATAATTTTGAGACAACTTTAATTGATTTTAAATATTTCATTTGTATATCTTAACCATTCATTATTCATAATGTTATTTTTTTTACAATGGATTAGAGCAACACACATCACCTAAGAGTAATAATTGAGTTAATAAAGGAGGACAGTTTTGTCATTTCTATACATGTATTAGTTGAAGTATAAAATTCTAAAGCGTGATCTATTCAGGAACGCATGGAGCATATATTTATATATATAATTAAAAATAATTTTTTCATATCGCAAAAAAATAATAATATGTTTTCGAGTAGGAAGCGGGCCACACGCGCGCACTATTGTTTAGGCCCGACCCCGACCCACCGCACTCGCACCTCGCCCGGCCTCCGCTCCCTTCTTCTTCCTGGCTGCCGTCCGTCCCGCGCCCACGCGGCGTCTCTTCCTCCTCTCATCGGCATCGCACCGAACTCGCATCCTCCCCCAAACACCAACTTCTCGTCGGCCGCACCAACCCCGCCCTTCTCCTCCATGCGCCGCCATCTCGCCGACGCCGCCGATCATGGCCGCTTCTAGGGTTTCCCAGGCCCCGCCATGGTGATCGCGCCCCCCGCCCCCGCGCCGTCCGACCATTCTCCCGCATCGGTAAGCTTCTACGCCCGTCTGTCTCTCCCTCTATAACCGCGATTTGATCCCCTCGTTCCCCGACGAGCCCGTTAAATCCCCGAACTTTTGATGTTTCCAGCCTTGTTTGATTCGCCGGAGCTGTGATCCCGCCGTCATAGGCGTGCCCTCCGTAGGAGAACATCATGATGTCGAGGTCAGCTCTGAAGCTCACAATCTCTCGTGGAGTTTACATGCTGTGCTTATTTATGCGTAGTTTCGATGCGAGCTGCACAATGCTGAAGTGTAAATGGTACTCCCAGGTTTATGCACGTAGGGAAGAGCCCAAAACTTGCTCATGCTGTACTGGTTAACTCGAAACCCAACAATTCCGGTGCACAGAACATTGGATCGAACTTTGCATTTGGCTTGGCCCATACGAGAAGGGCCTTTTTGCATGGGAATGTTCATAACGGACCGAGCAATTCGTCCATGCTTGGAAGAGCAAAGGAGAGCTTATACTGGAGCCCTGGTGCCAGATACTTTTCAGTTCTCTCGTCCAGCAGCCAGAATGCGTTTCACAGTCAACTTGCTTGGAAGCAACTCATGGCAATGGGTTCTCATGTACCAAAAGTATCTCCGTTTTTAAGTAGGGTTGCTTGTGCCATCACCCTGGCTGCCACTAGATCTAATTTAGTTCCTTACCTCTTCGCTTTCGTAGCTGGAGAGATAGTGCTAACTCAGAAGACTAGTGCAGATGGCGAGTACTTCCCAATACGTGATAATCTTTACATGCGAGCTCAGGATGGCCGAATTTTTGTCACCTCATTAATATTTTCGGCAGTAGAGATGGTTATCATACTCTTCAGATCAATATATCTGGCATTGTTGTTCACTCCAAGTATACTGATGGCCCCATTTGCGGATGCTCTTGGCAGTAAGTATAGAAAAACATGGCTCCGTCTTGTCCATCGTACTTTGGAGAAAGCAGGTCCTGCATTTATTAAATGGGGCCAGTGGGCTGCTACACGTCCAGATCTCTTTGCAGGTGACCTTTGTGCCGAATTGGCAAAGCTACACACAAAAGCACCATCTCACAGCTTTGTGTATACCAAGAAAACTGTTGAGAAAGCTTTTGGTCAGAAATTATCAGATATTTTTGAGAATTTTGAAGAAGAGCCTGTAGCGTCTGGAAGTGTTGCTCAAGTGCATCGTGCTGCTTTGAGATTCCGGTATCATAAACAGCAGACAAGGCGTGTAACAGTTGCAGTGAAAGTAAGACATCCTGGTGTAGGAGAATCAATACGAAGGGACTTCAGTATCATTAATGCAGTAGCTAAAATTTCTAGTTATCTTCCTGCAATAAGTTGGTTACGGCTAGATGAGAGTGTGCAACAGTTTGCTGTCTTCATGATGTCTCAAGTTGACCTTGCAAGGGAAGCTGCTCATTTGAGCCGGTTTATCTACAACTTCCGAAGGTGGAAGGATGTGTCTTTTCCAAAACCTCTTTACCCACTTGTTCATCCAGCTGTCTTGGTGGAGACTTACGAATACGGGGAAAGTGTTTCACACTATGTTGATGACCTTGACGGGCATGATCGCATTAAAAGTGCTCTTGCACATATTGGCACTCATGCACTCTTGAAAATGCTACTGGTAACACATATAACCATCTCTTAATATTCTCATTCTCATTTAGTTTTGCATTTGAAGGTAAGATTCTACATGTTTTTTTCATGAAACATTGAAATGTTAGAGAGCTCCTTTTAATGACTTATATATCTTATGATCTACTTCTGAGGTACTGTCTAGCCTCTGAGTTCAATTGGGCATGATCGCATCTAATTTTAACTGGGAACATCTGTTTATTAAGTTGAATGCTCGTTTAAAAACATTTCTAGTCCATATTGATATAAATTTTGAATGTCTTAAAGTTAACTGTATCAATTAGCAGAATTATCAATACAGTTGAGAAAATTAATTCAAAATATTTGCTTGCTAAATTTGAACAACCTACGGAATTGATATTATGCAAAACTAGAAGTATATATTTTGAAAAGTTCAAAGGGCTTCAATATTTTTATTTTATGCATCAGAATGGCACTTGTGCTGCTTTGTTCCTGGAGAACTACTGCTTGCAAGTTCACAGTATTAAGAACCCATTTGTATTTTGATCCAGAATGATGAGCCTCTTACGCAACTATCTTTCTTTAACATATTGTTGTAGTTGAGCAACCCATAGCCACTTAATATTTCAGAGCGTATATTTACTGTTTGACATTCTTCGTCACTTTTGTGGCCTCATTAACAATTTAACATCCACCTTTTCCAGGTTGATAATTTTGTCCATGCAGATATGCACCCTGGAAATATTTTGGTCCGTGTTGCACAACCTAAGAATTCAAGTGACACCCTTTTGAAATCAAAGCCACATGTAGTCTTTCTTGATGTAGGAATGACTGCTGAACTTTCAAGTAATGATCGTGTGAATTTACTGGAGTTTTTCAAGGCTGTTGCACGCCGAGATGGCCGTACAGCAGCAGAACGTACGCTAAAGTTGTCGAAACGACAGAACTGCCCAAACCCAAAAGCTTTTATTGAGGTAATTATTCTCTGTCTTATTGCTAATATATTTTTTGGGGGTATAAACTTGGTTTTTGCTTGTTCAGATTTGTGTTTCTTTTTTCCTTGATAAACTAGGTTGCACTGCTATAGTAGATGGTCTGTGGAATTTGTCTTGTAAAACATAAATTGATTTTGGCAAAAATTATTTGCACAGTACACCTTGGTGGTGTACACCACAGATGGTATTTTTTCCAGAATTTGTTTGGTGAATTTTCGGCACATTGTTATTAACAATTTGTGCTCTTTATATTGAAGGCCTCCTGTGTAATAAAACATGAGGTCCTGAAAAGGCAGAAAATTTGGACAAAACATCTTCAGATTTATTGATTTCTGATGCTATGCAGGCATGTGGCAATATTTGATGTGAGTACAATGAATGGTGGCGAACTAAACGTTGGTGGCCTGATGCCGCCATGGATGGTCCAAACTGCTAGATAAACTAGAATATTGTCACTAATCACAACTGAACATATGAACTAATTTATCACAATTCACAACTGAACTGCTGATGTCGCGTCTTTTACTTAAATGCATTAAGCTGCAATCTCATCAAAAACCATATTTCATGGCTAAAATGCCAAGGATATTTATATCATGGTTGCAACCATTGAGAAGTCTTAATTGCCTTGTTTTTTGTCAACAGGAAGTTGAGCGAGCATTTTCCTTTTGGGGAACCCCTGAAGGTGATGTTGTCCATCCAGCTGATTGTATGCACCAGTTGCTTGAACAAGTCCGACGCCATAAAGTAAATATTGACGGGAACGTTTGCACTGTTATGGTGACTACATTAGTTCTCGAGGTATATTTCATGACTTGTGCTTATTATGTACTTCACAGAATTTTATTCTCAATTAACTGTTTATGCCACTCATCTTGCAAAAACTTGATCCTACATCCTAGATGTCCAATAGAGCACCATGAGAAGTCTTAAGGTTACATAGGGTTGATCATGGCACATGATTAAAGTATGTGGAGAACTTTAATCTCCACATTTGGTCATGTTCTCTAATGCTATGGCCAGATTATTGAACATGTGTTAGTGCTTCAATTGAATTTGATATCAAGCCAATACAACTGTGATTACATCAGATCTCAACCCACATGGTGCGCGACTTACTGTAGATACATCTACGGATGACAAAGGCTGCAACAACTACTCCCTAAATGTCGTAAATTTGACTTAGAAGTATAACTATACCATGACCTTGATGAAAAAAGAGCGCAGATGACAATTTTCTTCTACATTGAAGGGAGTCCTATGATAAAAGTGTCTTGACATAGTAGGTCACAATTATAGGGGTTTTGGTTGGTCACATTAATTTTAAAATTTCTATAGAGTGGAGGAAATAAGTTAAATATCATATATATAACTAATGGTTTGTTTGTAAATAAAGAACCATAGTATTCTTCTAGACATAATTTGTCTTTCGTGTTCAAACAAAATTACTTTGGACATGGACTCATGTCTGCCAGTGTGGAGGGTGGACAGAAATGTCAAAGTAAATTTGTATTAAAAAAAAGTATGCTGCAATTTCACCAACAGTTGTGTTTTACTCTGTGGAACCTAATTTTGTTTGTTATATATCTGGATTGTGCTCTGCCTTTGTCCTTTTGGGCTGGAAGTAATCTAGCTCCTCCTACAATTCTTTTGTTTATGTAAATATTATCCAAGTAAGATGAAGTATTTAATAGTAAGCAAAATAGCAAATAGGGCCCCATGATGTGCCCCTGTACTGCTTTCTGTTCCTATCTATTGCTGCTTCTGTATTAATTTTATTCTGTTG